>ML779019.1:753076-778534 GCA_009831015.1 Picea engelmannii | reverse complement strand
GTATGCATTCAATCATATAATCATGTGATTTTTTTAACATATCTCTGGCTGAGGAAATTCTTACCAAAATTTCCTTTCAACAATTATGCAAAAAGAGTGATAAAAACTCATACCTGCATGGCTTCCATTAAAAATTATACTACCTGAATATCTGATAGCAGCAGAAGATTTCATTCTTTTTTTATCAAACTTATAACCGTCACTTCAGCTCTAACATAGAACTCCGACCCTTGGGCCAAGATCCGCACAGGATCGTTCTAAATTCTCCTTGAGCCGAAGTGGCTCCTTTGATTCCCTGCTGGAACCTCCAATGAATCTGATCCATAGGTCCTTCATGAAAACCCGCCCTACACAACTTGATGCCAAGCACGAGCCTCACATTTCCATGCGACCACAACCTTACCTTAGCACAAGCACCTCTCACAACTCCCAAGTTCGTGAGTCAAAGACCCTCAACTCCCCTTTCTCCATACATTGATACCCGAGATGTGATATGGGTATGTCTCCTCCTTGTTAGTTCCTTCCACACATAACCACCAGCTAGGGCTAAGTGCTAGCACTACTCGCAACTCGCGACTTCATGAGTTGGAGTGTTGAGCCCTCCTGCTCCTCCTTTGTGAATCCCTGAGATACGAAAGTCAGCGATGAGTTGACTCGTTTCCAAGTGACATGTGTCCAACACCTGTCACCCAATTCCCCTTTCTCTGGGTGCTTATTGTTACGCTACCTATCAACCACACGGTCCCCACCTAACATATGTACAACGTGTTCTACGAGCCCTCGACACTCGACACTTCACGATCTCGCAGTAAAAAAGAATTTCTTTCAACCCCCGAACCCCCGATACGTGATACCACGCGAAGGTTCTGATCCAACGGTTCTCCCGTGGCTTAGATCTAATGGTTTGGATCTCCTTCCTGGCTCCTCGTGACTTGGGAATTCATGGAACCAAGAATTTGGTCTGCCCTCCGAAATCACAAACCCCAAATTCATGATTTCTTGAATGAGATCAACGACTGTTGTTGACCTAGATCTGATGGTCACTATCCTTTCTGAGCTTCAGAGTATCGGAAGATACTCGGCCTTAATCCCCTTGCTTCTCTGCAAGATCCAATGACTCTCGCAACTTCGACATTTCCTCCACGAAGTGTCTCCACCGTCCATACGACTCCTCTCCTTTGTGACCTCCCAGAGGTTAAACTCTGTGTGCCTTCCTTTGGATCCAATGACTATCGGTTCTTTGCACTATATCTGATGACCCATATATATTCCTCTCTAGCTGATCTAATGACAACTATGCTCCCTCTTGAGCTTTAGAATGTATTCCTTCCCCTTGGAATATTTTTGAAAGTTTCAAAGGCCTCAACCTTCACTTCCCCTGTGAGCTCAATTCCTTTGAATCTTTCCTATGTTCTAGGAACTCTACCCCTCTTGAGCTTTGTCGATTGTGAAACCTTGAAGGGTTTCTCTACCTCCTTCTCCTCTTTGTTGTTACTATGTGCACAACAACACTATCCTTCCTGATATTCAAAACTTGAACCTCTAAGGGATTCAACCCTTGCCTTCTTCTTCAAATGGAGATTGGTGCCCTCTGGCAACTTCTTTCTCAAGCATGCTTTGTTGAGCCTACAGGGTGTTTAGTAACCCTATGAGTGTCTTCCTGTGACACTTCCCCTATCTCAGAACTCGAAAGAGTTCCTTCTATGCACACTTGCACCAACTCTATGCCCTTCCTGGCAAAGTTCTCTAGAATGCTCAGTGACTTGTCTTCTCACTGAACTCAAAATAGAGTTCTCCTCAATGCATCCTGTGCATTTTCTCAATGCCCTCTTGGCAGAGTCTCAAAAAATTCTCAGAAATTTTGTCTTCCTTCTTGACACTTCTCCTTCCTTTGATCTAAGAATAGAGTTCTTATGTGCACTCTATGCACTTGCCCAATGCCCTCTTGGCATATCTTCCACAGAACCCTCAGTGATTCTATTTTCTCGTTGCTTTCCTCTACACAGTCTTACCTCCAAGGATTCCTACCATCGGTTTAGGTTCTCAATGACTTCTTTCCAAATATCTTGGCATCAATTATTCTGGACTTGACTTTCTCCCTAACTTGAAGGATTTCGAATATTTCAAAGGCTTCGATGGTGTTTTCCAAAAGACTTTTTGGTGCCCTCCTGACACCCTCTATGCTCGTCTCCTGGAGTCTTTCAAACTTAAAACAAGTTCCCTCTATAAGCATTCCTTGCATTGGATATGCACACTCTACATACAAAAGTTCTACGCTATCTCTTCTGAGCTTCGTTTTCTGAACTAGAAGCATTATGTGTCTCTTACATTTCTTTGCACTTTGTGGCAATTCAAATCATTTCTGGCACTCATCAACCTTCTGCAATACAAATGCGCAGACGACTAGAATTTGTCAGGCCTTCATTTCTTGACAATTCCTTCATCATTCATAAACAATACAATTTAAGAAAATGTTTCAATTTCATGAATTTTCTGAGATCTGCTCAGCTTTGCAATTTTTGGGACTTCAGGACTTCAAGTTTCAGGGTTTTGGTCCACAAGGATCCAAGAGTTAATTCCTCGACGGTTCTTTTTTCTTCAAAAATTTTGGGATTTCGGCACTTCGGTTTTAGGGTCTTCGGTACCCAGGAGTTCACGATGAAATGACTCCCAACTTATTGTCACTACAATCCCCGAATTCGGAAAATTCTATTTCCTTTACCCTCCGGGTCCACAGAGCACAACTGTCTCCCACATCCACAGTGGCAAGTGGCACACTCAGGAGGGTCCACGTCACCTATGGTGACATCGTTCAGTCCCACCACTCTCGCTTTTCTTCTCAACCTACTGGCACGTGGTACACATCCATGTGCCCATGTCCCTTCCAAGTGAAATCCAATGGTTAGACCTCTCTCAGATCTACAACGCAGATACTTTCGGCGTTTCAGGATTTGGGGGTTTCGAGTTTTCGGTAACCAAGAGTTCGTGACTTGTGACAACGAGGGATATTTCCCTTTGGTTTCCTATATTCTGAAATGTCAACTGGTAGCCACGTGTCCCTCCGATAGATAGTCCTCACGATTTCAGGATTTTGTGTACCGTGATTTCCACACTCCTGTGCAATTCTAAAGGTTTTTAAACCTTGTGCACATTCTCTAGATATGATGGTCGTGAGGGTTCTCTTTTCCTCCCAAACAGATCCTAAGGCTCTAACACTTCTGGTGTGGAGTTCTCTCTCTCCCTGTGGCCATATACCACACCGGCTGTAGTTTTATAACACCACTACACCTCCTGAGCTTGGTAACACAGTCAAGTAACTCCTTGACACGCAGGAGCATTCAAAGGTCCAAAATTGGTCCTCCAAACACAATTTCTCCTCAAACCCTCGGTCCAAAGACCACTCAACTGGCCCATCTAGGCTCAACGTCGAAACCTTGGCTCTGATACCATTATGTATCACTCTTTCATACTGTAACGCTTTGATACCATTATGTAGCATTCTTTCATACTATAACGCTCTGATACCAAACTATAACGCTCCCCCGGTCATCATCCAACCCACTAGCTGGGCAGACGCTACTGCGGGGAACAACATCATTCTCATACTTAATTCTATATATAATACATGCATTTAAGCAAATGAAACACATTTAAACTCAGAGTAAATATAAGAATTACTGCTACTATAAATAATCAATGTCTTTAACATTAATTCGTATGCACATCAGAATACATGATACATATAAATACACAGACATGCAGAAACGTAATTAAAACATCATCTAGTACTTATCTTTGAAATGGTGGTAATTCCACCAACCAAGTGCAGGCCTTCCACAAACCCCAGCCTTGGACCACTCTGCTCATCAAGCTCAGAAGTGGTCACCCCCAAGCTAGGACTAAGCTCCACCCCAAGGCAAGGAATCCTAGTCTAGGCTGAGGTTATAGGGAAAACACCTAGTCACAAGGAAGGAATTCTCTCCCAGGAACCACTCATACTCACTGCCCACAGAATATCCTTCCCCACATGCCTGTTCCACCCCAGGAGTATACACCTTCTCTGTCACCTAGACATTCCTTCAATTGCTAACCTCCCTTGCCTTAGGTTTCAGCAGCATACCAGACCGGAAGTCTCTGAGCTCTGTGGAAGCTACAAGGTTCTTTCCAGAAGTTCTCTCCTTCCTCTGCGCACTCTCTCACCTGGAGAGAGTTTCTCACAGGCCAAGCAACCTGTTCTTCCAACTTCCACCACCTCTCTCACCTAGAGAGAGTGTTGTATGACTCGCCAAAAATCCACACAAGGTCAAACACTACACATCCACCACAGTCAATGTGAATCCATACATGAACACCCCAGGGCAGCTACAGACATGTGCAATAGCATAACCAGGCTTAGCAAGGATGGAACACTTCCTTTTTCTCAATCTGGCAACACGGGATATACTCACACTCTGGATTCTCAGGGATGCGTGACGAATTGTCCATGCAAGGGTCGATTCTAACTCCACGGTTTTGAACAGAGAAGGGTTGTACCCGCTTTTCAAACAAACATAGACGTTTTCCCAAAATTAACATAGGCTTCTGGTTCAGGGGATGTATGGTTCAGACGGTCGGGTAGAATGGAGGAGGAACCCCCAACATGGCTCACCTCAGCCATTTTATTTTCATCCGCCTGGGTTGACACTTGTCACCCATGCAACTGCATGCATTCCTTCAGCATGTGTTTCTTCCATTTGGAAGTTGCTTGTCCTTCCAAAAGAACTCAGGATAAAACATATTATTCACATGTCTTTTGGAATAATATTAAAATATTATTCCCGAAGGACTTAAGCCCCTAGGCTCAACACTTAGCCCCTCTTTCCACCTTCCAGCCCCTAATCCCTTGCCCACTCTATGGAATGTTAGTCCCCCATAACTCATTCATCGTGGTCGATCAACACAAAATAGTGTTTATAATTTTATTAATGTTCTGCATAGATACATGTACAAAATTAGGCTCTTAGCCTTCAACACTTAGGCTCTCTGGCTAATAATCACATAAGCCCACCAACTTATATTAACTTGGCTCACCAGCCTATAAAACATAATTACAATTCAATTCATAAACCTGATTTACAACAAGGCTCGGCCTTGGGGACATTACAAATTACAATACACTTCAATTACTTTCCCCCAATAATCTGACGGCTAAGGATGTGTTGCACTGGGTTGGCATTAGAAACTACATTAGTTTTTTGAAAGAGGATGTTATGGCATGATTAATGGATAGAATAAATGGACGCCAAGGCCAACCTTTCAACATGAGAATATCGAATTTCATGACCAACAAGTCCCTTTATAATATATTAAATGATATGCTCTTATTATACATCGTCCTCTTGAATGAGAACCATTACAATGGTGGATTCATAGGCTACATGATAGAGAAAAAATATCGAGTATAATCAAGAGGGATCAATAAGGGAGTCGACATCAATGCCTTGTTCATGGTGTCAAATGACTATTGTGCGTGGCCGTCCCACACAAAAGGTACACATTTCTTCAACAAGCGCATAAAACTTTTCGTGATCTTGGCACAATTGGCAATGCTTCTACACAAAAAGTTTTCCTTCCCTTACAAACTTTGAAGTTGGATAATGGTATGAGGAGGAGGCAATTTGACAATAGCCTCAACCTTCATGAGATCAGCCAAGATCCCATACTTGGACACAATGAATCCCAATAATTTCCTAGATACCACACAAAAGATGCATTTATGTGGATTCAAATGAATGTTATAGTATCGAGATCATATAAAAATGGCCTGGAAGTGGCCAGGATGATCCTCATGTTTCTTTGAGCAAGTAGACAAATCATCTAAGTAATCATCTAGGATTTTTTTGATGTCATATAAAGAATATGACATGGCCTGTTCGAAAATGGATCTAGTATTTTTAATACCAAATGTAAACTTCCAATAAGAAAAAGTACCTCAAGGAAAAATAAAGAAATTATTGTGTTGATCCTATGATTTTATCTGGATCTGATTATAGCTAGAGAAATCGTCCATGAATGATAATATTTTTCTACCTGTACATTCATCAATAATATGTTCAATGAACGGGGTTTGATAATTATCCTTTGGAAAATCCTTGTTTAAATCCATATAGTCGACAAAGACCATAATAGTGCCATGTTTGTTAGTGTCTAGAATGATGTTAGAAATCCATTCAGTCAAGGGAATTGGATAGATAAACTATGCACAAAGAAGCTTCTCTACCTTTGCCTTAATGGATACAAATTTCTTTGGGTTGAATGGTTGGAGATTCTGTCATATATGCTTGTCTCCATCATACGTTTTGATCTCATGTTCAACAATCTGACAGTCAATGCCAGACATTTATTCAAAGGAACATGAAAAAAAATCACAAAAATCTTTGAATATGGTCGTGTATGTTTCAATTTATTAGGGTGAAGAGTTATTACCTATCAGGATGTGTTCCATGATGCTTGGATTCTGGGAAATGTCAACGGGTAAGGTTTTTGAAATTTTTTCCATGTTCCCTTATGATAAAACATCATGAATCATAATGGGAGAATGGTACCATTAAACATGACCTATGGCAATAGGATTTTGAATGTCATCCTCAAACTGTTCCAAAACGGGGAGGAAATATGCATGATGGTGCAAATCCTCCCATGGCCTATTAAGTGAAGCCATGATCTCCATTCTTAATCATATGGAAGTTCAAGATCAAGGAATTAGTTTGAAACAAGAATAGGATGGATGGCCCAAGAGGATTGAGATACTAATCGGATTCCACATACTAAGGGGAATTTGAATCAATGTTAATGGATGTTGATTGAATCCTCTGGTAGTAATTATCTACTGAGGTGAGCGGAATGGATGATCCATATTTATAAACATCCTTAAGATGAGGTGCTACCCAAGGGATCCACTTGTAAATGATGAAATAATGTTGATAGGAGCTACATTTGCAGTGGGAGATGGTGCGGGAAGGGGAAATATTCCCAACATGGGAGGATATTTGAACATACTTGCACCGACAATATTGGAAAAATAATGTGTGGTATCACCAACAAAGGGTACATTTGAACCTGCATTGGATCTAAGGTTTGGGGTACAGAAATCAATTTGATCGTTCATCGCAATTTTCCCTTGATGAGGGAAGTGTAGGACCCTAAATACTGATGAGAAAACTGCAGTCATGTCATAGAACCAAGTACATCCAAGCAACAAATTGTAGTCAAGAGGTGCATTGATAACCTCCACATCAACAAAGATAGTATTACCACCTAACTCTATGGGTAAGGTAGTGATTATTTCATGGGGTTGGAACATGTGTTTGTTGAATTTCTTCAATAATGTTGTAGACATGTTGAGATTAGGAGAGCCAAGGTTCTTCCAACAAGAAATAGTCATGATGGAAGCTGAGGCTCCTTCATCCACCATTGTTCGGTAGATATTTTTCCCCAATGATCTCACTATGATCTAAAAGGAAACTTTATGAGAGATCCTATGAGTAACTTGAGAGGAATCAAAATTCATCAAACTCAACTCTGAGGGATCGACCTCGCCTATGGAAGACAAAAATTATTTCTGCTACGTTGGCCATATTTGGAGGACTTCAAGCACAAACATGGAACATGGTTATTGGGCCAATTCTTCCACAATACTATAGTGGTGGGAAGTCCATGTGTTTGTATTAAGCATCGTGCATCAAAGAAATCCCTTTAGGGGGAGAAACGGTGCATCAAAAGATGGCTTCTCAATATAAAGAGGGCCACCAAGAGGGTAAGTAGATGTTTCTTCTAGCGCAGCATGAGAAGTCTTAGAAAGACCCCTCATGGTGAGGGGTACCTTCCATGCCCCCTTGCGGAGGGGTATGTGTTGTATTCTTTACATGAATATCTATAGTGTATGCTAGGCTGTGTCGGGTGTATGGGGGGGTTTGAGGGGGGGCTGTGAGGCCCCCCCTTTGGTGGTTGTAGGGGGGTGATATCCCCTGATAAAAATATTTTTCCTCAGGGAACGTGTCACATTTAGCCTTGTTTTTCATGTCGCCTCGATTTTCATGTCCAATGTTGGGTGGTTTTTCAGCACATGGTTTTTGACGATGGTTTTATATTTCTGGTTAAGGAATTAGGGTTGTTGGCTAATACATGTCACTGGGTTAGGGTTTTGGATGCAACTGGCTCCTATATGTATATTGTATTGTAAACAATGTATCATAATGAATGAATATATAATATGTTTCTTTTCCCGGTTTGGGTTTCCATGGAAAAATCTCTGTGTAACGTGTGTATTTTCCATTGTATCTTTTATGTTATTTTATTGAAAAAAAAATTGCAGTAAAATATTGTACAAGGTTAAAATCTACATTTTGTATAACAACTTTGTTGGGTTCAGGGGGATTCCTTTTTGGCCAATGGTTTGGCTTAGGACTGTAATAGGCCTTATTACATTGGGAGATCTATGGTATTGATTTTTCAGGTGAAAAGAAATGGCGAGCAGTTCGAAAATGGAGATCGAGAAGTTTAATGGGAAAAGTTTTGAGTTGTGGAAGCTTAAGATGGAAGATCTGTT
The DNA here is from genome assembly GCA_009831015.1 of Picea engelmannii. Classification (NCBI taxonomy): domain Eukaryota; kingdom Viridiplantae; phylum Streptophyta; class Pinopsida; order Pinales; family Pinaceae; genus Picea; species Picea engelmannii. The sequence goes on along the minus strand of ML779019.1, from coordinate 769,947 downwards.
GTGGACAGATATTATTGGATCGCGGTGGATCTAGATACTAAACCTACAAGAAATTTAGCACATGACTGGAAAAAGTGGGATCGGAAGGCGAAGAGCACAATCCGACTGTTTCACTCAGATTCAATATTACTAAATGTGTCATAAGAAGCTACAACCAAGGATTTTGGGATAAGTTGGGGAAGTTTTATCAGTCTAAGTCCCTAGTAACTAAATTATTCCTCATAAATCAGTTGTATAACCTGAGGATGAGATATGGAGACTCGATTGCATAGCATTTGAATTCCTTCAATACTGTGGTAAGTTAGTTAGTATCTATTGAGATTAAAAATTTAGATGAAGATAATTGTATCAGTTTACTGTGTTCTTTACCATACTCGTGGGATAGTCTAGTTATGGCCATAGGTAGTAATACAACTGCCTTGAATTTTGATGAAGTGGTCTCATCCTTTTTATCAGAGGAGATGAGATGGAAGAACATGGAAGGATATAGAACAAATGCTTTATTTGCAAAAGGAAACTCCCAGGAAAAAAATAGATCTAAGTCCTCAAGTGGGAGATCTAAGTCTAAGGGTAAATCTAAATCTAATGAAAATTTTGTAAACATATATTGGATATGTGGAAAACAAGGGCACTACAAGAAGAAGTGTAGATCCAAAGATGAAAAAAATAAGGGATATGAAGAATCTCCTTCTAAAGAAGAAAAGACCTCCAGGGAAGAAGGAAGGGATGTGTACTTGGCTTCTTCAAGAACACATGTAGATCATGAGGCATGATTGGTTGAATCAGGTGCATCCTTTCATATGACTCCCCACATGGAGTGGTTCTGTGAATATGAAAGGTATGATGTAGGTAATGTTTTCCTAGGTGATGACTCGACAACCAAAATCATAGGTTTAGGAAAAGTCAAGTTTAGGCTTATAGATGGAAGGATTAGAACACTAACTGGTGTTCTTCACATCCCAGTATTTTCAAAGAATTTGATTTCTATAGGAAAAATGGACTATGCAAGGGTAAAAACAATATTTGAAAAGGAAACCTATGTGATGATTCGAGGAGCAATGGTGTTGCTAAAGGGATTTCGGTTTGGAACTCTATATAAGTTGCAAGGAAGCACTATTAGTGATGGGTGTAATATTTCCATTGTTGTTGATATTGGAGTTGAATAATAAAGAACTCATATAGTCTCTGGAGAAAATTTTATGTTGTGGCATCAAATACTGGGGCATATTGGAGAGAAGTGCCTTCGACTACTACACGGTAGAGGTATGGTTGAAGGTATGTTTAACTACTCTTTGGATTTTTATTTATGTGAAAATTGTGTATATAGGAAGTAGAATTCGGTAAGATTCCCCTCTGGTGCAATGAGGTTGTTATCGGACAAATCAGTAAGTGTTGACACAAACTAATCTCCCTAACTTCAACAAGAAATTAGAGCAAAACATAACAGATTACAAGCTTCTCCTTAGATTTGATTGTAATGTAAACTAGTTCAATGAGGGACATCTGACATATCATTTAAACTTTGATTGATCCTTGCTAGTGTCATCCTTGCTTCATCCTTGGATTTTTGAGATGTTGAACCTGTTAAGAAGCACAAAAGAACAAAGAGAGAGAGAAACGATATATATATTCCAATGAAGTCGATGCATAAGATCAAGGAGTTATGCAATAAAAATGGAGACAATTTTATAGGGAATAAATGTATCACTGCATTATATTGATGAAAGTAGATAATAAAACCTATTCCTTGATGTTGCAAGGTCCGTTCCAATGGCCCTTTTCTTCAACAAGCACACCTTTGCTCCAATGCTTTTGACGACGATTATTCACAACCTGATTTGGAAAGCTAAATAAAAGCTATCATAAGTACAATCTTCAATAGAATTCTTTATGCATAAGCCATCCTAAATTTTCCCATGAGAGATTCCTCTTTATATAGAGTGAAGAGGTATGGATGGAGAGATTAGGATGATCCTACTAAATTAGATAAGTGAGTGAGATCCAAACCGATCAGAGGCCACCTCATATTTCTGAAGATTCCATTCTAGAACCTTCGAGAATTTCACCTTTTTCCTTTGCTTGAGTATCATCGCACCCTAAACACAAGCATCATGTGAAGACGTTGCATTCCACTGTGGTGCAACATGAGAAGATCAGGGATCGTCGCACCCTTAACATTTGGAAAGGTGCAATGATATTCTTTGGTAGGGTTTTTAATAAAGGAAAGATGGCTCTATTTCCCAGGGAGAAAGTCTTATTTCTTCAGTAGCTTCAGGGAACAGAGGAGTAAGAAATACACATATCATCGGTGATCATGGGGGTGACCAAAATAATGTGTAACATAATTCCCCCCAAAGTATTAAGTTGGAACATGTGACATCTAAAATACTTTGTAGAATGTGTATGTCGAGAACAAGGAGCACATTAGTCAGAAACCTACAAACAAACAAGCATATGCATAATAATATACCATTTATTGAGGTAGGCATTCCCATACTCAGACTACAAGTGACTCTAAGAATGGCCACCAAATATACACTTTGGATCCATGTCATCATGATTCAACATAACCACAATAAATACATGGTGGATCTATGTGTCAGTACAGATTTATAAATACTCCATTACAACCTGAATCTATGTGACAGTATCTAAGCTCCTCATTTCCATCATCCCAAAGTAGGAATCTATCCATGTGATTATAGGTGTTGAAGTTGAACATGGTAGAAACCACTTGATTACTGGTCATTAATGGATAATCTTAACAAGTGCGGGGGGAATCACCATTGATGTCAATGATCTCCAAGGTACTCTAGTACAATCCAACGAATGTGAATTAATGAGATGAAGTTGAACACTCAATGGAATTTTCCAATCAGGGGTTAATGATGTGAACCCACTGTTGAAAATGAGGAAACCTACCATTGAGGCATGTAGGTTCCAAGGTACTAAATGTTTTCTAATTCTAATTCCTTGATAATGAGTTGAATTTGTTAGGAAAAGACTCGTCATAAGAGTGCATTAATGTATCCCCCATTAATGACACGAAAAATGTGACACATTTGAAGTAAATCAGAGTATAAAGTGATTCGAAACTGACTTAGGGAAGGTTGACATGGTAAGATTTTGAGGACTTCACATGTCCAACTCGATAGAAGGCTTGTTTAGGTTGAAATTATCTGGAACATATGAATGACATGACGATTGTATTGGTAGCATTGACTCAAGAAGGACCCAATATACAAAATTGTGGACGATCAAATGAGAGACAAATGGATTTCCCAAACCAGATACGATAATGAAGAGGGGTTTCATGTTCAAGAGCAACTTACTGCCACTAACATAGATATATATATACATTTCTTTCTCGATTTCCCCCCACCATTTATGGTAAGTACCTCTTTATTTTTACATAAGATTGAGGAGGATAACATATGCTTGAGATGTAAGCTCATCCTTCAAATGAGTCCCTCAGAGTACTTTTAACGAACCCTAGGAAGGAGTGGTTCGGTCCCATATGGAACTTTCGATGTTTGTTTTACGAGTCCAAAGAAATAAAACTCAAGGGTTTTTCTTATTTAGAGAATCTGGAAAACACTTAAAGAAAACTCCAAAATGTCATTTTTCATAAATTATTCTAATGAGACTAAAAAAGAGATAATCTACCACTCATCAGACGTTTTCTTTAAACACTTTTATGAGTGTGAAGAGAACAAGGTCGCTCGGTTATCTTTCCATGTTTAGGGAGTTTGAAAAGAGATTAAAGGGGACTCCAGGGGGTTCCATTTTTGTATTACCATTACGAGTCTGAAAAAGTGATAAAATTTTACTCGATTACATTCTCATAGTTTTATGAGCGTGAGAAATAAAAAATACCATGTTTGGCGTTTTTTATTGAAAAAAACCCAAAAGTGTATATACTTCAAATGATTTTTGCAAAAACATGCAAAAATGACCAAAAAGGGGTGATCCATATCAAAATTCTAGTCGTTAGATCTATATCCTACAATATTCACACTTTGAAAAGTTCATTAGGATTTTAACATAGGTGAAAAGTACTAAAAAAAATAATAATAATTTAATTTTAGATTAAAAATGGTAAAATAGGCTAAATAGGTCAAAACAAATTCAATTTTACCATTCCACTTGTATTTTCACCCAACTAGTGCCAAAAACCCTTATTTTCCTCTAATATTCCAGCAACAATTCCAAAGTGCTCCATGGACGATTTGTCGAGTTGTTTCTATAAGGTAGGCATTCTTCCTCCTCTCTCTCTTTCTATAGAAAAATTTTTCAGTTTTAATGGTTAATTTTTGAGTTTATGGGTGGATTTCTAAGGGAAATAACACCTCCATATCGAGAACTGCGACAATCTAGGATTGTCATAGGGGTTTCACTATTGGGGTGCGACAACGCCACAATCTGGTGAACTTTTCCCTTGCAATGACCGCAACTCAAAAAATAAAAAGAGAGAAAGAACTAGGGAAGCTGCCAATTTTGGATTTTTGATGAACTAATTCATCTTTAATTTTTGTTTGGCAGACTTTCCATAGTTCATCATGCTCGAATAGAGGGAAAGGAAGCATGAAGAGGAAGATTACATTGATAGGAATGATTCCAACACTGTCATGACACTCTGGGATTGAGGCTTTCTTAAGTTCTTCAAAGTGTAGGGCATGAGGGCCCAATTAGTTCTATTGGACCACTTGGTCTGAATGCAGGATGTAAACGAACAAGCCTTTCATGTCGGGGTACATACACTCACTCTAGAGATTGATGACATCTATTTCTTAACTAGATTATCTCGTCGTTGGTCTCGAGTATCACTATCGAGAAGCAGAGGAGGAGGTGAACCAATGGATTATTATGTAGCACATCACTACAGAGTTGGTGCAGAGAAACATAGTGGCAAGGTTTCCATAAAGGATGTTAAACACTTATCTTTGAGGACCATTCTATATAACATTACCTATGTGGCATGGAGTGCAGCTCCACACATGGCCTTGCAGAGCCATTTTCAGTATGCTATTGAGTGCATGGAGCCCCAAGTTTTCAATTGGTGTGAGGGCCTCCTCAAAAATATGAAGAAACAATTAACAAAGTGCAGGACCGATCGGCTGAAGAAATTTGGATATGGATTGATTTTGGTATCCTTTTTCCTAGAAAGGGTCCCATTTTTATAGCTACAACATGTGGATTTGGGTGTACCCGCTCTATAGTATCCTCAAATGAAGAGATGGGTAGACTTGATGGCATGCCATGGTGTCATGCTAGTCGTTACTTATGGTCTTGTCTTCTTCCAATGGATGTGAGATAAACTCATCATGATCGAGGATTACGCATATGTGGGGACTAATTTACATGGTGATCTCACCTTGGCACTACCCAAGGGTTCACAATGAGGATATATACATAAAAAGGACTTTTTCATTATATGTTGTTTTTGGTATTTTAATTATGAACTTTTTATGTTATGTATCCAAGACTAATCAAGAACTCTCAAAATGAAGATGTGGTTCCTTCTAGGCCTCTGGGATCATCTCCAACCCAGAGGCATCGAGAGATAGGCATAGTGGAAGGTCCGGGAGTAGAATTTGAGGATGTCAAGGAGATCGAACACAACCTTGAGGGATTGACTATGGACATCCCTAACATCATTGTGGATGAGTTACCTTGACTATACCAATGCCATACTGTTGGTGTTTCAACATCCATTGGTTGACTACTCTATTGTGTAGCACGGGAATTGGTTTTTTATCATGAGCAACATCCATGTTGCATATGTATATGAATCCATGTGCTTCAACAATTTGGTCTTAGGACACACTTTTTTGTAACTTTTGACGTTATAATACAAAAATTCTAGTGGCTTACTTGTCTTTAAGTGTGTGTGTTTGGATTTATAAATGGCACGGATGCCTATCTAAAAAATTATTGGCTAATGCATATATTAATTTGTTTAGATATCTAGGAATGTGTTGATATTTAATGTAATCAAAATTCATTTCTAAGAGGCAAATTCTCAAGTATACCTGTAATAGTGTAGGACTTCGGATGGAATAAACGTTTCCTAATTGCAGCACCACGAGTTGAGAATAAAGATGTACATTTAGATGACAAATGCCCAATGAAATGATGCCAGTTAATAACTCAATAACTGCACTATATTCTGCAATATTATTAGTTGCACGACCAAAGCAGATACCATGTAGACTAACCAACTCGTTTGTATGTGCATAGATTGCCCATGCAGCAAACACTATATCTTGAGTACTACGACTAGCACCATCAACAAAGCGAATATAGGGTAGTGAGAACGTCGACATATGAAGACCAAGAAAAAGTCAAGGTAAGAATTTTGAGGGTAGAAAAAGAAACGAAAAAATCACACTAGCGTATGATACATTAAAGTACAAAGCACTTATGAAAAAACACTTTTAAGAATAGTACTTCTTTAGGTAAAGCCCATTTCTTGGTTAACCCAAAGGAATTCCATCGTAATCAACCAACTTGTAAGCCTCTTTCTCTAACAATCTCTTAACGATATAAGGGTCACGCCACATGGGTGTGAATTTACCTACCCCTAACAAATCATGATCTTTGTCATATAGAAGCACCAAATCACCTTCAGAAAAAATACTAGATTTAACATGTTTTTCATATTGAGCCTTGATGTGTTTCTTCTGGGTTTCTATTACTAGCACAACATCACAATGAGTCTCATCTAATTTCATTAGATACAAGATACGTTATTCTTCGACTGTGGTGTTGGGTAGAATTTCAACGACTAAATGCAGAGATAGAATTTCACATTCAATCGACAAAACGACTTTGATACCATACACTAAATGGAAATGTGTGAACCCCGTAGCAGATTTAACTGGCATCTGATAGGCCCATAATGTCAAAAAAATAATTGTGTGCCAACTTGACTTATGAATCCCTACCATCCATCGAAGCATAGTAGTTAAAACTTTATTGATTGCTTCCACTTGGCCATTGGCCTGTGGATAATAAGGGGTTGAGTTTTCATGTCGTAAACCCAAATTTTATTTTGTAAGTTAGGAATTATATTAAAATCTACAAATCCAAAAAAATTACATTTGTCTTGCTATCATAGGAGGCTATGACAACATTGCCATGGTGGGAAACCAATGCTGCCACATGGTCGAAAATTCATAATTCCCATGCAAAATTTGCAGAGTTGTAAGAGACAGAGATCTAATGTGCCACATAGGTCAAAAATTATGTATTCTAGACTGAAGATACCAAACCCAAAAGGTTGTACTTATGCTAAGACTAAAAAATCCTAAAACTTAGGAGTCGCGTAGAGAAAAAAAATTGTGAATTATACTAGCTGAGATCATAAAAACACATGAAACCTGAGCCAAAAGGAACTAGCCAGTTTCAGGGTCGAGCCTCTGCTCTGAGAAAGTATGACGCATATGCATGGTGTCTTTGTTGAGCTTGTCTCTGTTTGAGGTAGCCTTCCTAATGTCATGAAGGAATGTCATCAAAAGGTCCACTCGACGCCACCTCTATGTTTCCTTGTGCTTCATATCAGTGATGACGCCCTTGATGTCCTCAATTCCTCACCTGATAATGTCCAAAGACTCCTTGAAAATGTCCCTTTCTGTGCAGTAGGAGAAAGTAGTAGAGATTGGAGGAGGAGGAGGTGAGTTAGAGGAGGAAGTGGGGCAGTCAGAGAAAGGAGCGGGGGAGGACGAAGAGGAGAGAGGAGCTGAGGTGATGAGAGGTGGAGATGTAGGAGGGGGAGGTGGAGGTTGGTGGGGGGGCAGCGGGGAGACTAAGCCTAAGAGGGAAGCCAAGGGAATTTCCATGATTTTTGAGCCATTCGACTCAGAAAACACAAGGATTTGACAGCAGGGATAAGTCTGGAGTGGTGTCTTGAGAAGGAATAACATAAGTACAGGAGGGAGTGGGAGAGACAAGAGGCTTCAGGGTGGAGAGATTCTCAGGCTCTGAAAGAGATATTGGATGTGCTTGTTGGCCATACCCTCTTGCTCCCCTTCCTCTAGAAGCATAAGAGGACGTGCCTCTCTTCGACATTCCCCTGAGTCGAGGAATCGAGAGAGCCACCTGAAACTGGATGAGGACTGCATGAAAAATGTGAGACCTATTGTTCGAAGAGTGCGAGACTAGCCAAAAGAGGTAACAAGGATTAACTAGAAGAGAGGTTCTGGGTGACTAGGGCCAAGTGCACTGCAAAATATCGAGCCAGAGAAGAAACATGGGACCAATTTATGGAGGATGCCAAGGCTCAGGAGGGAAAGGGCTTGAATGAGCCCTGGTGTTCCATAGCATAGGCCTAAAACCACCATGTCAGGATGGGTGATGGGAATATGAATATGTCTATCCCATTACCATTAATAATCCCATGAGAAGAGGTGCCAAGAAGTTACACCATACCAGAGATGAGTGAATTCCGAGGAGTGACGACTAAGGTTTCAAATTCATGAGGTTATGGTGGAGGATGAGTGCGCCTGAGCTGGCACAAGGTGGCGGGAGACTAGGCCATGTATCCTCCCCACTGGTTGTCCATCCGTGGTGTCCATAAACACCCCATATGGGAGTGCCATAAATCCAACTTATCAGTAAGCTCAAACATCATAAAATTGTGAAAATGGATGCCATGATCGGTGACGATGGCTTGAGGGACATCAAACCTAGTGATGATATGATTGAATATGAATAGCGTTGTGGTTTTCCTAGTGTTATCAAATGTAGGCATCGTCTCGACCCCTTTAGTGAAATAATCCATAGTTACAATGATGTATCCATCCCCCCCGTACGAGTGAGGGTTACATGTTATGAAGTCAATTCCCCATTTAGCGAATGGACCCATGGAAACTACAGGATAAAGAGGAGGAGGATGAGATCAAATCTTATTATTATAGGTTTGACGAGCTTGGCATTTCTAAACTACAAGAAAGAAATATTTGAAAAGAGAAGGATAGAAGTAACCATCTCCTAGGATATGTTAGCACTGAGAATCACCCTTAGATTGCAAGATGATAAGCCCAGTACCCATAAATTTTTTTGTGGAGGTAGGTTTATGAATGGAGGTCAAATGGACAAAGCTCAGTACGATAATGTTTTAACACAGAAAATGGACAAGTAATTCATAGGGAAATGAGGTCCTCATTAGCTTTAGTCAGTGGTTTAAGGTTAAAGGTGAGAAGAAGGAAGACTTAGTGATAAAGGTGGACAAGCCTTCCATGGGCATCCGGCCTTCAAGAAACTTGGTGAAGAAAAACATAGTCATAAGAGCACTCTTGAACTTAAGTTTCAGACACTGAAATATATCACAACAACATAATAATCAAACCTCCATTGCTATGAGACTACAACAACTCATCTGGATCCTCCATGCATGAGAATTTCATCATAATAAGAAACAAGGTAACAAAACAAATACTAAAACTAGTCACAATAGTACTATAATCAAACCTACATTACAATACGACTACAACCCTCATCAGGATCCTCCATGCATGAGTGTTTTAGTATAGATTAAAAAAGATGATAAAGGAAACTAACTTCTATTAATGTGAAAGTCTCAGGTCTCATACAAGACTAGAGAACAACTTTGTTATCAAAATATTACAAAATAGGGATCTCTTCTCAACTAGTTGACCACCATAACAAAATTTCAAACTAATCTATTTATATGCAGATCAGTCCACAACTGCCAGGAGTGTGATCTGGCCATCCCATTGAAATCTTTACGTATGTGCATCCTTCTGTCAGACTATGCATGTTTCCTCCTATCAGACGCAATATTGGATCAGTATGGGCCTGCAAGAAGAAATCGTCCATCATGGTACCTCAGACTGATAGTCCTGTATCCTCGGCCATAGCTTCTAAGATTCCTATTTATGGACTGAGATGAGGTTTCAGCTACCAGTTCCTCTTTCTTAATTGATCTCTCCTCAGGATCGGGGTGTGTCTTAATTCCTAGGGGGAGGCCATGTGCTACTATTGGATTAGACATTATATAATCATGTGATTGTGGGTCCGTCAAAGGCGGTTTGGATCCACACCTCTTTTGAGCCCGTAATTCCCCACATTCAACCACGTAGCTCTTTCTCTATACCATGGTTTCAATTGCAGAACCACTCAATAATTTTATCGTTCAAGCATGTTTCTTCCCCATAATGAAGTGTGGTCATGATCTGCAATCTAGGAAATATTGCTTTTGTTTCCCTGTGGTGCTCTTAGATGGATCGTGTTTCCTACTGCAAAGATCAACGATTCACAATTAATTCGGGCTTCGGGACTTCGATACTTTTTAATGCACAACTCTTACAATCCTATGGAGTGTCTAATTTTGGATGTGTGAGATCTGGTGATGCGTGGATTCTTGATTTGGATGGCTGAGAATCATTTCTAGAGTTGGGAGTTCAAGTTTCGGGCCTTTATCTTATACTTTCTCGCACAATTATCTGAAGTTCCAAAATTATGAAGTGTGAGATCTGGTGACATGTGGCCTCTTGATTTGGTCAGTCGAGATTCACTTCGAGAGTTCAAGCTTTGGGCCTTTTTCTTCTACTTTCTTGTGCAATTCTCTGAAGTGTCAAATTCTCGAAGGGAGAGATCTGGTGACGTGTGGCCCCTCGATTTGGATGGTTGAGATTCACTTCAGGAGTTTGGGCTTTGGGCCTTTGTATTCTTATTTCTCGTGCAATTATCTGAAGTGTCGAATTCTCAAAGTGAGATATCTAGTGATGTATGGCCCCTTGATTTGGACGACCGAGATTCACTTCGAGAGTTCGGGCTTCAAGCCCTTTTCTTCTAATTGTTCACACAATCCTCTAAAGTGCCAAATTCCCAAAGTGAGATATCTAGTGACGTGTGTCCTCAACCTTCAATGGCTCATAATTACTTCGAGACTTCGGAACGCTTGGCTAGTCGTTAATCCTTTCATGAATTTTAAACTCCGATAGTCTGAGAGCTGCTAATATGAAATGTATATGGGATATCCGTCGTTGAAACATGAACATGTATGATTTCCCATATTTCAAGCCCAAAATGTACTACTTTTGAATGTTGCACTTGGACACTTCATGTGAAGACCATGGACTTGGAAGACCTGTTGCGCTTGACAACTATATGTGATGACATGATCTTTTGGGGAAGTGGCATACCCAGACATATGAATACCACATGCTCCATAATGAAATTCATTTAGTTCTTTCTCAGCTTCATCATATGTAAGACATCGTCGAAACATAGAGTCAATACCACAATGGTAAAGGGTATCACCAAGAATAATATATTGACGGGCTTGATACCTAACACGACGATGATATACACAAGATATATCAGGCCGAAAATTTTGGGTTTGGAGATAAATGATAATGTCTCCATACCATATATTTTCTGAACTACCCAGAAAGAGAGATTCATCAGGAAAAGAATCTTTTGCCACGTTTTATGTATCAGTGGAGGGAAGGTCACATATCAACTCAACAAAGACCAAAGATTTCTTTGACTTGGCTCTCTCAAACTCCAAATCAAAATCTTGGAGAATCACAATCCATTTGGAGTATTATCCCCCTATCAATTGTCATGTAATAATATGTTTCATATGGTTGCAATCATAAATAATCATGGTTTTGCGCAATAAGATATAGTGACGAAAATGTTGGACAAATTGAACAACCACCAAGGCCAATTTCTCCACATGCATGTATTTGATTTCGGTGGTCATAAGACTCTGACTTAAATAGTAAATGACAAGTTCATTGTGTCAATCATCCTCTTGGACTAGAACCATGGAGATGATATAATCCGAAGAAGCTAAATATAAGAAATAATCTCGAATATAATTGGGGGGAAATAATAATGGTGTGCAGGTTAATTCAAGTTTCAAAGCATCAAAATCTTTGTTTCCAGTGTCGTCCCATACAAAATCATTACCCTTCTTAAGAAGTCGAGTAAAACCTTTCATTAGTTCATCATAATTGGGAATGAATCGTCGTAGAAAGCTTTCCTTCCCTTGCAAACTTTGGAGTTGCCGTAAGGTAGAAGGAGGAGGCAATTTGTTAATGGCTTCAACCTTGAATGGATCCACCCTGATCCCATGTGTGGAAACAATAAAGCCTAGAAGTCTCCCAGACTCCACACAAAAACCACATTTATGTGTATTTAATCGTATGCGGTAATATTGACATCAGAGGAAAATGGCTTGTAAGTGTGTCGGGTGATCTTGATGATGCATGGAATGCATTGGTAAAGCATCAAGGTAGGGTTGTACAATATGCTTAATATCATGAAAGGCATAAGACATAACACGTTGAAAAGTTGCACCAGCATTCTTGATACTGAAAGGGAGTTTACATTACGTGAAGGTACCCCAAGGGAAAATAAAAGTAGTCTTATGTTGATCTGTGGGAAAAATATTTATTTGATTATAGCCGAAAAATCCATCCATCTAAGAGAAGATTTCACTTCCGGTGAAATCATCAACAATTTGATTGATGAAATGGGTTGGATAATTATCCTTAGGTCAACCCTTGTTAATATCCATATAATCAACACAAACACAGATCGTTCCTTGTTTCTTCATGACCGGAACAATATTGGACATCTAATCAATCAATGCTACAGGGTACACAAACCTAGCTTTAAGAAGTTTTTCAACTTCGAGTTTGATTGCAACATTTTTTCATGGATGAACTGGGTGAAGTCATTGTCGAATGGGTTTAGTGTTAGGGTATGTCTTAATTTCATGTACAATGATATCTGGATCAATTCCAGACATCTCTTCATAACTCCATGCAAAAACGTCAGGGAATTCTTGGAAAATGGCCTTGTAAGTTTGGATCTCATTGGGAGAACATGATACACCTATATGAACATTTTCCACAATTACAGGCTTAATTGAAATATCTAGAGGGATGGTGGGTGAAATATTTCCCAAGTTCCCTTCTTTTAAAACATCATGTGTTGGGTTAGAAACTGTGGAGAAATTAATAACTGTGGATGGATTCGAAATCTGTTGATAACTCTCGATAGTCTCAGGTTCAAGGAAGAGGATCAAACAATGATGTCCATCATCCCAAGCTCTGTCTTCCACAGACATAATTTCCATGATCATTTCATTAGTTGGAAATATCATGTTAAATGGATCAGGAGACATATCAAAGAGATAATTAAGAGATGGATATGTTGATTGAATATTTTGATAGGAAAATTCCACTGGACTTAATGGAATTTGGTCGTTATAACAAAGACATTCTTCCAATCTAGGTACTATCCAAGGGTCATAGGACTCATGGATTTTTCCAACACTGGTCAAAATCATGTTAATAGAAATGAAAAGAGGAGGAGGAACATAGAGTGGTGAAATGGGGAAATTACCCATTAACAATGAATGCTTTAAAATACCCACACCCACATTCTCATAACTAGGATGTGTTTTTTCTATGAATGGAACGTTACTAGTGGACAAACCAGAACTAAAAAAGGTGAGTGAATCTATTGTAACAAATTTACCTTGGAGAGGGAAACGTATCACATGGAAAAGAGTAGAAACAACTTCTCACATAACATCGATCCAACTACGACCAAGTAAAAGGTTGTAATCAATAGGTGCATCAAACACTTCAACCTCAACATTAACCTCTTTTCCTTCTAATGCAATAGATAACGCAAGAACAACACCATAAGGTTTAAACCCCGTTCCATTAAAATATTTTAACGTGTTGTGTGACTCGGTAAGGGCATGAGAGCCAATGTATTTCCAAAAAGTGACAAACATGACGCAAGTAAAAGCTCCTTCATCAATAATTGTTCGACAAATATTCTTATTTTCCATAATTACTTCTATTTGAAAATCTAATTGATGAGGGAGTCTTGGAATGTGATATTCCAAGTCAAATATTATCAAACCCATATCAGCAGGATCAATTCCACCAATATCCTTTAATAGTGCCTTCCCTTGAGTAGGACAATTTTGAAGGACTTCGAGAGACGACATCACAAAAGGTGCATGTGCAAGATCTTCAACAATACTGTAGTTTTGAGCGGCATGTGCATGTGGGTTAAATGACGACTTACGAACAATGCCCTTAGGAGGTGAATGAATAATTGTATCAGTATTAGGCCGTTCGAGATGAAGAGGACCATTAGGGGATGGAGCTGACAGAGGAGATTGAGCCAATGGAGGAGGTGGATCATCAACTTCCTCTTTCGAAGGAGAATAATCTTTGGTTTGAGTAGCAACTTCAACTTCACTTTTCTTGGAGTCGTCAGTACACATAAGTACATAAGAGATTGTAGAGGGAGAGGGTTGGTCCTGTTGTTGAGAAGGAAAAGGTTGTGAAAAAACAACAGGTGTAGGAGGATTCCTGGTTCCTTGGAGGAACTTAGTAACTTTTGCACATCGCGGACAACCTTTCGTGTAATGGTTCTCACCACATATAAGACAAGGATAATTAGGCTTTCTCTTTTCTTTATCATTAGCAAGTTGAGTTTTGGGTTTATCTGGTTGTTGATGATTAGTTTTATCCTTTTTATTCTTACCCTTCCCTTTATTTTTATTTTGAGACTTATCGGTAGTCGTAGAATGGACCGTATTGACCTCAAAGGTTTTACCGAGAGAGGGAGCAGGAGGAGTAGCATTTTGTACACTAGTAGTAGTAGGTTTGGGATTGGAATGATTGACTTGTTTTGACTGATTTTCAACATGAAAAGTGCCAATAACACCATCAACACCATGAGATGCTATTAGAAGCGTTGGGGTTGGATTGGTAGATGGGCGAGGACCATCAGTGATCAAATTATATAACTTTCCTGGTTGAGAATAAACGAGATCCAAGTATTGAGAAAGACTGATCGCCTGTTATTCAGTGATGACACCTCCCATGGAAACATCACATAATATAGGACCGATGAGTGATTTGGTAAACCACTCAGCCAATAATTTATCAGGAAGAGGAACTTTTATTAATCGTCGTCTCCTCCTCCACTCATGAATATGATATGAGATGTGAGTATAAGAGGATTGTTTAAATGAACTTAAAATTTATGTTCCTATCTCATACCATTTCGGTAATTGGTAATGTGTCAAGAAACCCATGGATAAGTTGTTTAAATCATTGAACAAACATCTTTGAAATTCGATGTACCATTTGGCATCCAAACCTATAAGAGTGTGCTGGAAGAGGTGTAATCGAATGGAGTCATCCATCAAAGAATGTTGGCGAACACCAAAGATGAAATGTCATGATGTGATTGTTTGGTTCTTCTTCCAATCAACCGTCAAACTTGGGAATGTCTGATGGTAATTTGGCAGGTATAACCAGCCAATAAGGATAATGAAATATAGGATCATTCAAAATCCTAAACAAATTCGGTAAATCCAAAGTATCTAGAAATGACAATTGTCTATTTACTTGAGAAAACTAGTAGTTTTGGGGAGGCAATCCCATAGGTATACCAGTAGAAACATAAGAAGTTTGTAAATAGTTAGAGGGTCCTATCAAATTCGGTTGAGGAGGATTTGGATTCAAGTAGCCAACATTTGTTGGTTGATTTGGCATGCCACCTTGGAAAGGAGAATTAGATTGAAAATCTTGACCCCATGTAGGATTTATAGTGCCTAGATAAGGCTGCCCGGGATGAGAGGGTAGAAAATAATTTGATTGAGGATTTCCCCCCCAGGAATTTGTTGATTTCCTTGGAAAGGAAAATTCCAAGGTTGGGTTTGTAATCTGGGTGTATACTTCCCATAAACTTTCTTGTGTCCCCGAACTTGGGGTTGTCCCCCAACTTGAGGTTGACCTCCAACAGGAAGTTGAAAACCATAAGTAACAAAATGACTTGTTCCTCCAAGAAAATTGGAGCTACTTGGGCCAGGGAGATTATATCCTCCAGGTGGTGGAGGAATGCTAGGCCCTCCGGATAGAACCTGGGTAGGAGTGGAAAAAAAAATGCTAGCGACATTATACCTAGGTGGGACAAAAATAGTTGGTCCTATGGATGGACCCTGGGTAGGATTAGTAATAGAACTATTAAGAGCGTTATACCAATGTGGAAGTGATGGATTTGATCTAAGAGGAAGTGGCATTCCAATAGGATCTTGAGTTGCTACCGTACTTCTGGGAGAAAAAGGTGTAACTTGTGGGACTGTGGTAGAGCTAGTGAGTTGGAGAGGAAGAATTTTATGTGTACCAACCAACAACGGGTTTGAACCCATAAAATCATTACTTTTTGTGCCATTAAAATGATTTAGAGGTACTATATAAGAATTAGAAGTAACGGGTATGTGTGATGACCTAGGGTGGTTTGGACTCATACCTAGTTTATCAAAAATATCGTGTCCCAAGGCAGTCCTCCAAAAAGAATGGAATGGGACTGAACTATGATTAAAAATTCCAAAAGTTTGAACCAGGGTTCTAAACGATTCACTTTGAAATAGTGGATCATCCACACCAAACTCTACGAAATGTCCCAAAGGTATTCTAGTATAGTCTTCAACAACAACCTCTCCCAAAGAGTTAATTCAGAGAAAAATCGGGTCTTGTACACCATTCAATGACATATTTACATGGAGTGATGATTCAACCAATGGATTAGAACTCACGAATCAGAGGATACGTAGTTATTTACTACTCCTTTAGGAGAAGGACCCTCTAGTAAATTAGGAAGCAAGGGTACGTATTCTTCTGATTCTTCCGGAGGCAATCCCTACATCCTAGGTGAACGATGAGGGCTGATGTTGGCCACTCCCAACAAAGAATTAAAAATATCAATGGCCAACTAGAGAAAACAAACAACACTTCACCAATAAAATATAGATATCAAGAATATAAACAAACCTTCTTATTTCGAAATCACTAGTT
>ML779019.1:742643-752888 GCA_009831015.1 Picea engelmannii | reverse complement strand
AAAAGGAAGTGGAGATGAAATTGATGAATTTATTGACCTTGAATCAACAATATACAAACAGAGATGAGATGCAATCTTTTAGTTCGATGAACTCTAATTACATAAGAGAGAATGTTTTCTTTTTCCAGAATACAACAAGTTGAAAAATACAATTCCCTCAAAGCTTTGAACAATCTTAATGCCAAACAATCAAAGATATCAAATTTTCCAACTTCATCTTTTTAAAAAAAGACTTGAATGCAAAAAACATCTTGTAAACACTACAAATTAGAAAAATAAAATAAAATTCAATTGTTCTTCTTTTCAAATAAAAATAGATATCTAAATCAAGGAAAAATAAAAAGTTGTTCAAGAAAATGAATACATTCACAACGCAATTCCCCAAACTTAACTCATAATGTAACCAAAAATGTAAAATCAAGAAAACTCATTTGTCTAATGAAATGAAAAATCATTTTCTAATCAACAACAATCCAAAACTCACAAAAAATCATTAACAACTTATCTGACAAGCACTCAAGGATGAAAACCAGAGATTATACCCTTGCAACAATAAGTGAAAGATAGAACTACAAATCTTATGAAAAATATTCTCAACACTTGAGAAATGATCAAATTCAGTTAAAAATTGCAAACCAAGCTATGAATAATCATTCAATAGGTCCAAAAATTCATTCCAAGAAATGATAAAAAATATGGGCAAAGAGAAAAATTGACTGTCACTCAAACAATTTCTTCAAGAATCATCATATGCAGTAGAAGGACATAGTACAATGATCAAGGATCATCATAGGAAATTAGAAATACATAGTGTGACATCGTCACACTGGTTTTCACAGCAGGGTGCAACGATGACTGAAAATGAAGGAAAAATGAACAGAGGAAAGGATTTTTCAATGAAATTTCAAGACCTGAGAGTGAACATGGACCACCCAATGACTCAGAGTATGAAAATCAACCAAAAGCAGGAAATACAAAAGAAGAAAATAAGCAAATACCAAAAGAGGATGATCCCCAGTATGTTCACCAATTTTTTTATTGGACAAATCGGTAAGTGCTGACACAAACTAATCTCCCTAACCTCAACAAGAAATTAGAACAAAACATAGAAGAATGCAAGCTTCTCCTTAGATTTCATTGTAATGTAAACTAGTTCAATGAGGGACAAATGACATATTGTTTAAACGTCATTTGATCATCGCTTGTGTCGTCCTTACTCCATCCTTGGATTTTTGGGATGTTGAACCTATTAAGAAGCACAAACCAACAAAGAGAGAGAGAAAAAATATATATATTCCAATGAAACCTATGCATAAGATCAAGGAGTTATGCAATAAAAATAGACACTTTTATAGAGAATAAATGTATCACTACATTATATTGATGAAAGTGAAGAATACAACCTATGCCTTGATGTTTCAAGGTCCCTTCCAGTGGCCCTTTTCTTCAACACACACACCTTTTCTCTAATGCTTTTGATGAAGAGCATTCACAACCTGACTTGGAAAGATAAAGAAAAGATATCACAAGTACAATCTTTAGCATAATTTTTCATGAATAAACCAACCTAACCTTTCGAAGATCCCTCTTTATATAGAGTGAAGAGGGATGGATGAAGAGATTAGGATGATCCCACTAAATCATATAAGAGAGTGAGATCCAAACCGATCAGAGGCCACCTCATCTTTTCGAAGATTCCATTCTATAACCTTCAAGAATTTCACCTTTTTCCTTTGCTTGAGCATTGTCGCACCCTAAACATAAGAAACCTACAACGATGCCACATTACACTGTGGTGCAGCATGTGACAATCGAGGATTGTCGCACCCATAACATTTGGAAATGTGCGACGATCTTATTTGGTAGGGTTTTTAATAAAGGAAAGATGATTCTATTTCCCAAGGAGAAAGTCTTATTTCTTCAGTAGCTTCAGGGAACATAGGAGTAAGAAATACACATATCATCGGTGATCACAGGGGTGACCAAAATAATGTGTAACAAAGGGAAGACAAAATTTTACATCTATCTCACAATGATGTGTTTGGACCTGTGCCAGTTCCATCATTGGGAGAATCTGTGTACTATGTCTCATTTATAGATGACTTCTCGAGGAATACTTGGATTTATTTTGTCAAGAAGAAATCTGAAGTCTTTGACATGTTTAAAGAGTTTAAAGTTCTTGTTGTGAATCAAACAGAAAAAATAATTAAGGTTTTGAGGACAGATAACGGTGGATATTTATGTGGGAATGAATTTGAAGAATTATGTAATAAGTGCGATATAACAAGGCATAAGAATAATCCATATACACCCCAGCAGAATGGAGTTTTAGAAAGGATGAATAGGACGTTGATGGAAAAAGCAAGGTGCATGCTCAGTGGTGTCGGGTTAGGGAAATAATTCTGGGAAAAGGCAGTGGGTATTGCATGTTACTTGGTCAACAAATCACCCTCATCAAAGATGGATGAAAAGACTCCACAATAGGTATGGATTGGTAAGAAACCTTCTCTCACACATCTCAAGGTATTTGGATATGAGGCCTATGTTCATGTTCCAAAGGAAAACATGAGTAAGATAGATAAGAAGGTTGAAAAGTGTACTTTATTGGGTATAAAGATGGTCTCAAAGGGTATAAGATTTGGAACCTAGAAACTACAAAGGTTGTGTATAGTCGAGATGGGGTATTTAGAGAAGTGAAGGATGTTGTTAAACAAAAATTCCTACCAAGGAAGAACTAGAGAAAATAGAGTTTGATTTAAAGGGTGATGAATCAAACTCTACAGAAGAACAAGAATTAGAAGAAGAATATCCTCATACTCTAGTATTGAGGATATCAATTAGAGAAAGAAGGCTACCAGAAAGTTATACTCCATTTGATTTATGTTCAAATTTTTCTTTGTCTATTACTGGTGATGATCCTAGAACTATCAGGGAGGTAATGGATTTAGAGGAAGGAAAACTCTGGAAAAAGGCCATGGATGAATAAATTGCAGCCTGGGATGAGAATGAGGCTTGGGATCTAGTGGAGTTTTTGATACGAAGAAATATCATTGAAAACAAATGGGTATTTAAAAGGAAGATTAATTTAGAAGGAAAATTGGAGAAATACAAAGCTCGGTTAGTATCAAAGGGTCATTCCCAGGTTGAGGGAATTTATTTTGGTGAGATTTTTTCTCATGTTTCCATGTTAACTTCTATAAGATTATTGTTATCTGTTTCTGCTACATTTGATTTTGAAGTAGGACATATCGATGTGAAGACAACATTACTACATGGAGATATGGAAGAAGAAATCTATATGAAGCATACAAGGAAGGAGCTTGTATGCAAGGTAAAAATTTCCATGTCTGGTTTAAAACAATCACCAAGGATGTGGTATCAAAAATTTGATACTTGTATGCTATAACTTGGCTTCAAAAGAAGTAAAGCAGATCATTGTGTGTATTTTAAATTAATTGGTGATCATTTGATTTTTTTGGTCTTGTATGTGGATGACATGTTGTTGATAGGAAACAACAAGGAGATTATCCAACACGTGAAAACTCAGTTGTCCTCTAAATTTTACATGAAGGATCTTGGTGATACAAATTTCATTTTGGGAATGAAAATTAAAAGAGATTGGAAAAAGAGGAAACTCTGGTTAAATTAGAGAAAATATGTCAAGACAATTTTGCAGGGGTTTAATATGTAGGAATGTAAACCGGTCAAGGTCCCTATTCCTGTTGGTGTAAATTTATCTACGGATCAGTGTCCCAAGACATAGGAAGAGGAGGAAGACATGTCTCTTGTTCCATATGTGAGTGCAGTTGGAAGTTTGATGTATGCAATGGTCTGTAATAGACTGGACATTGAACATGCAATGGGAGTTTTGAGCAGGTATATTTCAGAACCAGGGAAGGAGCATTGAAAAACAGTAAAAAGGGTTTTCAGGTATTTGCATGGCACTTCTATATATGGATTGTGCTACCAAGGAAGACTAGGATTGGACAGAGTGTTGGACATACATGGCTTTGTGGATTCAAACTGGGCTAGAGATATGGATCATAGGAGATCTACAAGCATGTATGTGTTTAATATGTTTGGAGGAGAAATTGGTTGGATGAGCAAAATACAGGTTGTAGTGGCACTTTCAACTACAGAAGTTGAATACACGACATCCACTCATGAAAGTAAGGAAGAAGTATGGTTACAAATATTATGTTCAGGTATTGGGTTGGTATAACAAGCTATAAGGATAGATTGTGACATTCATAGTGCTATTTTTCTGGCGAAGAACCCGACTTATCATTCAAGAACAAAGCATATTGATATTCAATATCACTTTGTGAGAGACATGGTTGAAGAAAAGAAAGTTTTGTTGATGAAGGTGGATACTTGAAGAATGTTTCAGATTCATTAACAAAATATGTGAGCACTGAGAAGGTCTCTTGGTGTAGAGGATCCATGGGCATTATTTCTTTGGATTGTTGACTATGTAACCTTGTAACCCCCTATATGAAATGAAACAAAAAGGTGGGATAATGTTGGGTATGTGTTATATTCGTTGCACTACTAGCTCTAGTGTTTGCTATGTTGTGTTGGGCACGCGGGGGGGTTTCGGGTTGGGGGTGCTAGGATTCCCCTTTAGGGGTTGAAGGGGGGAGATATCCCTCTTCTTTGGGGTTCAGGGGTATCGCACCTCATAAAAATACATCCTTGAGAAACCTATCACAGTTTTCCTCATTTTTTCCATCACCTCGATTTTCATGTCCATTGTTGGGCGGTTTTTCGTCACATGGGTTTTGCAGACAATTTTCTATAACTTTTTAAGGAATTAGGTTTGTTGACTAATCCAAGTCATTGGGTTATGGTTTTGGATGTTGTTGGCTCCTATATGTATATTGTATTGTAAACAATCTATCACGATGAATGAATATATAATATGTTGTTTTCCCGATTTGGGTTTCTAGGGGGAAAAAATTTGTGTAATGTGTGTATTTTCCATTGTATATTTTCTATTATTTTACTGAAAAAAAATTTACAGTAAAATATTTTACAAGGTTAAAATCTACATTCATCCTTCCAAGGGAAATGGTGAGTAGGGTGGTCCTCCCAACAAATCTTGCAAGGAAAACTACTCTTATTTTTCTCCTCAATGCTTCCCTCCTGGGTGTTTTGGGTGGAGGCGATCCCTTTCTCATTATTGGAATTATTTTTCTTGTTCCTCTTTTTCTTTCCTCTAGGTTGTTGAGGATTCTTCAGTTGCATGGACTGCATTGAATTCACCTCGGAGGTATGAGTATGAACTGCAACTGATTTGGCACTAGTACTAGAAGATGACCAACGTGACTTAATTGACATTTGACCCATCTGAGAAGCTAACTGGTTTTCATAGGCATGTGAAACAAAACCATCCACACCATCGACATGAGGTCCTAGGTTTGTTTTATTTGGATCATTCAACGAGTAAGAAACATTTTGGATGATATCACAAATTTTACCTAACTGTGAATAGATCAGGTCCAAGTGTTGGGAATACAAAATGGAATGCTCCTCGGTGGTCACCATGACCATAGCTACATCTTTGGAAATGGGTGGTAGGAGGGACATTGTGAAACACTCCATAAGGACCTTGTCTGGAATATGAGTCTTAATCATCCCACATCTTTGTCACCAATCATGTATGTGATAAAAAATCTGAGTGGAATTATCTTGATGCAACAAATTCAAGAGATTTGTTCCTATCTCATACCAAATGGAAAATTGGTAATGCGTTAAGACTGCCATTTCCAAGTCATTGAATCTTTTACAGGAACTTCCTTTAAATTCAATGTACTATTTGGAAGCAACTCCAATCAAGGATCTCTGGAAAAGAGGCAACCTCACACTATATTTGTACTGCTATAAGGTTGAGGGGTTATTGGAGAGTGAGTTACCCCAGGAATGGTGGCACTTCCAGGAGAATGACTGCTCCCAGAACCAAACATGCCCCCAAGGGGGAATGTGGACCCTCCAGAAACAACATTCCTAGAGTTATCCCCAAGGCATAAACTCATAGGATTGGATGTGGTAACAAATGGAACCCCGCCCCACGATGAAAATTGTCTCCTAAAGGATGTTCCCCCAGCGAAAGGTGTACTAATCCATCGAAAGTAAAACCTCCTGAAGTATTGTTTCCCCTGACCTGATGAGGGATAGCCCCAAAACCACTAGACATATTCCACCCAAAAGATACACCTACACCTCAGGATGTTGGGTTAGTTATATGATTGGCGTAGGTGGAAAGAGTTCCACTTCCCATGTTGAAACTAAAGCTTTCCCCCCCACTGGAAAATAATTAAGAATTTGGAACTGATGTGGAGGGGATGGGAATAGGGACGATAGGTATACGAATGAATGGAAAGGATGACACAGTCATTGTCCCACATATTGAGGGACCAATAGAGAATGGTATGGATGGTGTGGTTCCAATGGAGTTAAGGTATGGTAATGTGTACATCACAGGGATTCCCCCAAGGGGATTTCCCGCTGTCCCACTTGAGGATGAGATCGTAGACTTAGATACACTATAAGAAACACTCATTCCTGACATGGTGGGAGGATGGATGAACAAAGAAAAAGGTGCACTAAAAATTTCCCTCACTTTGACAAGTAGAGGTGTGTTTTCTTTAGTCAAAGGAGGATTAAAATTTTGTGGAGGACGTTCATCTACAACTTCTACTTCGACGAAACCAAGTCTCTTCAAACAAAATTTGAGGCCCTTAAAAGTGTTTTTCACCTATCTCAAACTGCTTTAGAGGTGGTTTCACCTCCGTTATTATCTCGAGTCCTCATAGTCAACAAGATCGACATAATAGTTCATCTACAGTGAATAAAATATGTGAAAATCCAAACACAATTCGACCTAAGGTTGAGCTCAAATATAACATAAAGAGGACGCCCCTAATCAAATTTTGGCTAACAACAAGAAAACCAATTCTCTCAAGGGCCTTCCAAAAACCAAGTCTATGCAGGAGATGAAATCCCCAAAATATTTTCTAGCGAAGGTATCAAGAGAAGTTACGATGATTTCCACAAAACAACCCTGATCAGTCCAATTACCCTTTATTAAGGCATGCACCATCCATGGGAATTAAGACTATGAAATAAATTCTACCTCGAGTACTACAGGAACATCCCACCTGTATTCACCTCCATGTCTACTAAGGAAAGGTCACTAAGGCTACCACCTCACAATCAATGATCAAGCAAACATTCATAGGTTCGACCGCACGTAAGGGAAACGTAACTAATCGCAAATCTATGAAGGTGTTAAACAATGAAAGCCCCATATACGTAGCAATCAAAGCGGTAATGAAAACACCAAAACAACTAGAGAGGGTTAATCTCCCTACTTGCCTCTATGTGACCTTGTGCTTTATCCCTATGTTAGAGGAGGCTCTTGATACACTGGTTGCAAGAATGGATTTAACAGTCTTTAATGACTCCTAAGTTTCTCTTTGTGGCCTTAGATAGTTTAATCTCCAATCTTAATCCAAGTCCCTAAGCCTATCTAATGTTGGTTCACTATAAAAGAAAAATGTCTAATGAATTTTTTTTACATGTTTCTTTTATTGTTGTTTCTTAAGTCCAAAGGTAGAAGATGAAACTTTGGTGATGTTTTGACTCTTTACCCAACCAAGCAAATGCAAGGATGATAATGAAAAATTTCACTTCAATGAAATCTAGCTATAGGAGGGGAAGAAACTTTTTCCTTTTCTTTGCAACTTTTAAGAATAAGACCTCACACACAACAAGCAACCAACAAATTATTCAGATCTAAAACCAAACAATGATCCTAGCGCACTCTTTCACTAATCCTTCAAAATAATTCAAGCATGAAGAACTTCTTTAGTATTTTTTGGTATTTGGATTATTTTATTTTTTTTAAATCGAAATGTAGAATTTTATGATCTAATCGAAACAAAAATACAACATGAAAAAAACAAACCAGTAAGAAAAAGAAAGGAAATGGGTTATAGGAAATTGGAAGTGAGGTCGAATCAACCCACTCCAATGTCACTATCAATATCTCACCCAACGCTCCACTAGGAGGGTTGATCTAATGATGAAAAAAGGTCACTCCAGGACTAACAATTCCACCAATGACACATACCACTAGATATCTTCATATTTATTGGGTTCCTAGCCCAAATTCCCTAAAATTCTCAAACATAAATAGAACCTATACAAGAAATGGAAATTAAATCACACAAATTAATTCAAGCACTTTTGAAAAAAGAGTATGTGACAAAAAACACTTCAAACAGAGACAATACTGGATCCACAAAGACCATTGCAAACCCTTTTTATCAGAGGACAGACCTAGCCTCATACTTCTGGGTTTTACACTGCAAATTTGTAGTTTTTAAAGAGCCTCACATGACACAAGCCTATCAACGAGCGAGGGGCCTCTTGGGACGCCTATGATTCAACAGTCGAGGGCCCATCAATTTTTTTTTTTTGAGGAAGATGGATATGTTCTAGATCTTCCTAATCTATCTCAGGTCTCTCAGATCTACTAGATATATGCTCTAGAATGATCAATGGAACAACATCAACATCAAATCACAATCAACAGAGGGAATAGTTGGAAAAGAGACTCAAAAATAGAGAATAATTCTTCCCAAGTATGGTTTCCAGTTCTATTATGGAACAAAAGATCACAAGGATCATGTTGAATAAACAACAAAATCTCCCTAGGATTGGCCTAGTAATCCTAGACAGAAAAGGGTTCAGACTCCTATGGTTTCCCTATATATAGATTCAAACACATAGATTCATCTTTATATTAAGGAATAGTGGAGATTACATACCTTTATGCATAGGTTTTCCTTTGTAAATGTTGGTTGTTGCAGACCTAAAATCTAGCTCCAATCTCCACAACTTGCTTCCTATATACAAAATACAAGCAATACCTCTCTAATTGGGATTAGAATCCTAGATATTACTTTATTCTAATCAAATCTATAATGATATGAATCAGATATAAACATTTTCATAATGGAATACAAATATATTGGGGGAAAACCAATGATCTATTGATTAAATAAGAGAAATTGCATCAAGCATACCTTGGGTGTAGATGCATTTCTTCTTTTCTCCTTTCTCCTTGCTTCTCCCTTCAACTTCTTGGTCAAGCTAGGATCACTGAGTTTTGGTTGTGATATACATGACAAGCACCTTTGCAAATGGGCAGCATAACCTTACTCTTGAATTCTCCTTCTCTTTCCCAAGACTTTCCTTTGTTATATATCTCTTTGGAGGAGGCTTGAGAGAGATTCTAGATCTTCTAGAGACCACTAGAGACTTGAAATATGTCAGTTCCTAGTCCCTTTCCATGAATATACAAATCATCCCTCGCCTATCACCTCGTAACTTCCAAAAACTAGAATTTTTATAGAGCCACACTTATTGAGACATTAGTGACCAACGAGGGTCCTTGCTTGTTGTATACTAGTTGTCCTACGAGGATATACACAAAGGGGCTAAACCTTAGGCAAAACACATATTCTTTCTTCTATCCTCTTATGGATTCCTCTCTAGCCTATAGGGTGGAAATTAAGGCTATAACAGGATTCAACCACTTCGAGGATTCAACAAGGTCCTTCTTCCATCATTATGGAAAGGAAAGAGGAGAGAGGGTCCCTCTACCTGATGTATTAGGAGGGGGAACCGTTAATTAGGATGGAGAAAAATGTTGTATAAGTCAATGTCATAATCCATTGAGTCCATTTCTTGGAGAATTCGAATGAGAGAAGGAGTTTCTTAATTTATTTCTATCTGAGTTTGTTAAAGGATTTGGACATATCTAGTTTTATCATCATGACTAGTTGTTTATTACTTTTCAAAGAATGAATCATCTCGTGGGCTAAGATTATGTTGTCCAGGATTTGTCTTCCTTCCACATATCCTTATTGTTCTAGGGAAATGAGGCTGGGAAGGAGAGGTTTTAATTTATTTGCAATGATTTTGGTTATAAATTTATATATTACATTACATAAATAAATGGGACATAATTTTCATGGATCTTCAAGACTTCCTCTTTAGGGATTAGGGTAAGGAAGGTTGACTTAAGAGAAAGGAGAACATTCAAGTAATTCCTGGAATATTCTACTACTTCAATAATATCATTCTTGATGAGAGGCCAACCTGTATTGAAGAAGTCAATGGTAAAGTCATTTGGTCTGTGAGATTTACCTTTTGGCATGCTAAGAACTTCCCTTT
>ML779019.1:683146-698153 GCA_009831015.1 Picea engelmannii | reverse complement strand
AGGTGACAAAATCAAGAAGGAATATTTAAATGATAAAGTATTGGAGAACTTTCTATTTATGGAAAGTGGTTAACCCTAAAATAAGGAAAATAGGTTAAGTGACCCAGAAATGGGTTAAGTGACCTAAAAATGGGTTAAGTGACATAGAGGATGAAAGTATAAATAAGATAGCAATGGTCTCTTGTAGATCATCCTTTTTGTGAATCAATGGAGAGCTTCTTGTGAGAATATCTTTTGGAGTATTGATGGAGAGCTTCTTGAGCATTTTTGGTGTGGAACACTTGAGAATATTGAATATCTATAGGTGACTAAGGTAACCAAGGATATCTAAGCCAAAATTATGAGTAAAATGAAAAAAGAAGGCTGAAATACAAGGAAGGATAAATTCTTTTGATGGTGCTTTCTAAGGTATGTTATTTGCAGGTCATCTCACCATTTTCGCTATAACTTTTTTTCTATAATGATTCAGATCCTGAAATTTCTATGAAAGTGAGAAAACATATCCAAGTATCTGTGGTTAAAAATGCATCTTGTGGGTCGTATTATTTTTGGATTTATACTCCATGGAAAATAGGGTTTGTGACCAGTCCTGAAACTAGTCAAAAACAGGTGTTTCAGGTAAAAATGACATAACTTCTTCATAACAGATCCAAATTCAGTGAGACGGATTGTGTTGGTTATATCAGTATCTTTAGTAGGCTTTGTAACAGTTTCAGATCGATTCAAAAAATATTATATGTGGGACACACTCTACAAGGTCGCTCTCTAGAATAATCCAGAATTCAACAAGGTATGCCATTTTTGCTATAACTCATTTTATGAGAGGTTACAAGTAGTGCCACTTGGAGGAATTGCATGAAACATGCTGAAGAATATTGTGTATCCGTTTCAGATCTTTATTCATTACAGGTACAAAGTTAAGATTATTTCAAGTTAGGGTTGTTGACTAATCCAAAACTAATCATGGTTGAAACAAACAGTTGATGAGCTGGCACATACATGAGGTGTATAGTTGATGATGTTAGTACATATTGATGATTCATTGTTGATGATTAGTTGACACATGATTGATATATACTTGGTACATGGTTGGATGCGCTTGTTTATGGTATAGGTTGATTATAGGTTGTTTGGCACAGGTTGGTGCCTGGTTGATGCTCTTGTTTATGGTACAGATTGATATCTCTTGAGGATTGTTGCCTCATCTCAGTTGGTGCTAAGAATATAAGATGAGTCTTGCATATATAGTTGGTGCTCTTATAGAGTTGTACTCTATTCAGTTGTTGTTGAAAAACCCTCGGATTGAAATCCATAATAAAAAGGAAAATTGTACATACATCTTGTGTTCTGTGTGTTCCTTGTGGAGATGATTTGTTGATGATATATTGTTGATATATGTTGCTGATATGTATTCACATCTAACTGATTATTAATGACAACAATGAGTAATGAGTAAATTTCGAATGTTAACTAATGAGTTTTGTGTAAGAGGGAAGTTTTGGGAAAAAGATCCCCACACTCAATCACCCCCCTCTAAGTGTGGTAGCTGTGTCCAACATGTAACAATACTTCATTCATATCAGAAATAATCAAATGTTATCAACTTTATTTCTCTCACTTACACAATTTTGAATAATTTCATTTACAAATGTCATCATGGTAATTATAACCCTTGCTTCTATCATCATGTGAACTCAATCATGTTGAATTGAGCCATTGCCATGTCAACCATGAATTGATAAAAATAGTCATAGCAAAATAATTGAAATCTACACTATCATCCTAAAATAAAAAAGTATTATTTTGTTAACTCATTAATTCCCTTGTACCTTTAGAAAGGTGTAGTGGATATGTATAGAAAGGTGTAGTGGATATGTATGGATCCTGTCAAATCCTTATTTCTATTGATAAAGTTTGATATATTATTGTTTATCCATCATCATTTCATTAATGCACTAGTATAGTTAATATTAGATCTAGATCTAAAAGAAGCTTCACCATTCACTTATAAATTGATTCACTAAGGTCATACCATTTATATGCATTCCATAGTAAGGTTATGCTATTTTCTTCTGGGAAGATTTATCACACTAACTTTGCTCTTCTACCATTAATATTTTCATCACTTTTTCTACTAAGTTTGGAGTTGGAGCACGCAAGGCGATAAAGAAATCATTCCAAAGGGTGGCTTCGGAGCCAACCTAACTACATCAAGTAACTCCCATGGTGTTGCATGAATTTGTTAATTTCTTTTTATAAGTTATGTTTTGAGTAGGATCATTACATCCAAGTCATTTATTTCTACTACTTTCACTTTTTTTTTTTTTCTTAGTGTACACAAATACTAAGTAAGGGTCTTTTCCACACTCTTGTACACAAATACTAAGTAAGGGTCTTTTCCACACTCTTGTGACAAAAAGGAAATAATATCAAAGTTTCATTTACTAATAATATTATTTACTAATAATATTGTATCTACAATAAAAGAAATTATATTAATTGATTAATATTTCTATTTTACATTGAAATTTTCCAAACTAACAACATCAATTACACATTCTCTATATTAATCAACAGATTAATATCAAACAAAGAAATTTTAAAGTAAAATTATGGCATACTAATATTATTATAATAAATATATTAATCATTATGTTATACATTATTATTATAGTCACCTATAACCATATAAATATATTAATCATTATGTTATACATTATTATTATTATAGTCACCTATAACTTTATAAATATATTAATCATTATGTTATACATTATTATTATTATGGACACCTATAACCTTAGAAAATGATAGAGCCATGTTATAGGATAAATCGGTAGGTGCAAACATTAACTGATCTCCTTAGATCCACTTAGATCTAGAACAAAACACACCAGAACATGATGCTTTCCTTAAGTTTTAAATATTGAATTTACTAACTAAAGAGGGATAGGTGACATACCATTCAAACGCCGCTTCCTTTCGCTATTTCCATCCTAGCTTTGTTCCAACACTCATACAATGATGATCCTGCAAAAGAACGCAACCAACCAAAGTAATAGTAATAGCATAAACTCAATATAAACCTATGTATGTGATCAAGGAATCATACAATAAAACACAACAAGCTTTATAGGAAAGAGTTATATTACTGTATCATATTGAATGTGGAAGAGAGATTACAACCGTGGCCTTGATGTCGTAAGGTCCCTTCCAACTGTCCTTCGTTCCCCACACACTTCCACTCCAAGAATTCTAAGAGCATCGATCTGATAATATTCACAATCTATCTTGACAAAGTGGCTCATGTAGCCAAGCTAACAATCTCCAAGGCTCAATCCAATCCAAGCTAATCCAAAAAGCCAACTTTCTCCATGAGAGCTCCTCTCCTTTTATAAGTCGAAGAGGATAAGGTGAGGAGGTTAGGATAATCCCACTAAATCATGAAAGCGAGTAAGATCCAAATCATTCAGATGCCACCTCACCATGGAAGTTTCTCCTTCTAGAAGCATCGAGAAGGTGCTCGTTTTTCCCACGTATGAGCATTTTCACACCATGCCTACATAGCAACCTGTGAACATCCTCTTTAATAGGGTTTTTATAAAGGGAAATGCAACTTCTTTTCTCAGGAAAATTTCTCCTCCCTTCTTTCTTCAGGAACTCAGGCCACTAACCCCTCTGAAGGCAACAGATAGGTTTACATCATTAACGATCATAAGGATGACAAAAATAATATGTAACAGACCATTATAATCTCCTAAATCTACAAATTTGAACCTTTTTTTATATATCTTATAAAAGCATGTCTTGTGCTCATGCCTTGCCTTGAAACAAACTATAAGTGCTTAAGTGCTTTCTTGGTTGTCAATTAGCAACATTTGAACACCTTCAAAAGAGCCAAAATATATCGATCTATCTTTCCACCTTTGCAATTTAGAAAATTGGATGAATAAAGTACAAAAAAAAATTGTATTATGTTTTGTCACAAATTTATCAACAATAGAGAGATGCAATTATTTTTTCCATTAATATGAAAACTAGAAAATTAATATAAAAACTAAATAACTAGTTAAAATAGAAATGGGAAAGAATTTGAATAAACCAAATATTAATTTCTATATCATGGATGTATAATACGTGATACCTTCTTATAATTAAATTTTAAGTAATTTCAAGTATAATTGTGTTCATTCTTATTTCTATCTTTTAAGCCCACCTACTTGGATGGAATGTAACATAGAAAGTCATTCCAAATATATGTAGGAAATAGGATGTTTCCAATAAGGTGCGGGTCAAAACATCTTTTATTGATTGAGTAATGAAATAAAGATAGAAATGGGATTACTCTAGTAGGCCAGCACACCTAGGGAATGGACACCAACCTACATAGTTGTGCAAGGTATAATTTCTTCTCTATTAAATTATTTTTATTTTGAATTATCCACAACAATTTTGTTATTAATTATTGTCAAATCATCTTATGTAGTTGTTTTTTTAAATGAATGAATGGATACTTTGGACAAAGTTAAGGAAACCTTAATATTTCCTTAATAAATAAGTTGGTCCTTGTTTTATTATATGATATATGATGAAAATTGGAAAAAATGGTGTAATATTTTTCAATTTTAAAAAATAGGTGGATTAGCATGTTGACTTGGTTTTTTTTAATGAATGCATAGATACTTTGGACAAAGTTAAGGAAATCTTAATAAATAAGTTGATTTTTGTTTTATTATATGATAAGAATTGGAAAAAATGGTGTAATACTTTTCAACTTTATAAAATAGGTGGATTAGCGTATTGACCAAAAAAGGATAGCCAAGATGATTTTTATTTCAAATAAATTTTGGAAGCATAGTTTAAATTATTTTACAAATATGTATTCTAGGGATGAAGTCAAGTTGAACTTTCTTGTAGATAACATATGATCCAGATTATTTTCGGCACGAAATGAGAGCGGAGATATAATAAAGAAATGTACAGAGTTATATCAAATATCCAATAATATAGCATAGATATAACCATAAACACAGAGATACAATAATACACAATTTCTCTTAATGAGAGAAATGTACAAAGATGTAGAAATACGGAGTGAAAGACTCGCTAGAATGATGGCACCTTATCTCTAAGAAGAGATGTGACGGCTACTCACAATCGCAAGAAGATGATTATTACAATGAGGCTCCAAAGGAATTTTTAACATAAGAAAAATTAAAAACCCTACCCCTAGAAGATGAAAAGCCAACAGTTTTGTGGACCCCGTTTTGGGTAGTTTGGTGTATCAACTTCACGAGGGTGTAACTTTGGCATACGATATTCTTTTGGGGCCCATGATAGCCCGTTGGAAAGGTATCAACTAGGGGATTCATTTATGGGGATTAATTAAATCCTTTGGCCATCATTGAGGTTCTCGTTCGCGAAAAGAACATCATTTAGGCCTTCAAAATGGACCCAAAAGTTTAGGAACCGAAAAACTGCTAAAAATAGTAAATTGGCAAAAGACTATTTTGAGTTGGTTGGGATAGGTGGGTGACCACCGATATCCACCTGGATCAATCCTCCTTCCTTAGGAAGCAATGGTCTCCATTGCGTTGAGTTCCCGAGGGAGAGGGGAAAGTGCTTGTTGAATCTGAACCTTGGTGAGTTACTTTCCTTGCTAGAGAAGTTGTGTTGTTTGGTTTGTGGAAGGTTTTCGAGAACCTGATGTTGGAAGGGTTGGATGTTTTTAACCAATTGGGCTACCTAAGATGACTGTGTGCAGAAGGAATTTTTGTGCTTTGCTGCAAACTTTTTGACCTGCTTCTATTGGATAGAAGGTGCTTGGACCGAGGATGTAGTGGTTGTAGTGTCCTTATGTTCACCTTTTGAAAATATTGTGAAGAAGTTGAATTTTGTAGTTTGAGATACTACCTTGTGACATTGTTTAGGTGGGACAGTAGTTGGAACTACCTCTAGTATCCTGTAGATATGAACCCCTAGAGTAACAATGACACCACATGGTCGATACTCATAAAAGACATGGCACTTCCACATATATGGTTGGCCCAAAATAACATAAGAGGCATTCAATGAGGAAACATCACATAATAACTCATCCTTGAAGGTTTGGATGTCGTATGACAATCAACACTATTGGTTGACACAGAGATCTCATCCCTAGAGAAGCCACTCGGTGTTGTATGGTTGTGGGTGTGGTGTTGTCGACAATCCCAACTATTTAATGACCTTTGCTAAGATGAGTTTTGTTTGGCTTCCGCTATCAACAATAAAATGCAGAGGGGTATCCTTCACCCACATCTCTGAACAACCTCTTCAGTATTTTCTAGTTCTTTTGGTTGAATTATTGCAGTCGTGATAGTAGCAGTGGGGTCTGCATCGATGATATTTATTCTCCCATTATTTTCTGAATCAGATTATGAATCAGGGTTTGGCTCCTTTTCTTTGATCCTATCCACCAACGATTGTTTTGATAGACATTCATCAGTATTGTTCCATGTGATTTTATGGAAATTTCACCACTTTTTAGTGTCCTTCTTCGGCTTTTCATTACCCTTATTTTCTTGTGGCTTGGATTGGATTTCTAAAGGTTGGTTGTTAGGGTTATCTTTACCATGCTTTGGTTGTTGCGGATTTGTATACCTAAACTCCTGCTTTTTCTGGTGCTTAAATTTATGCTCTATTTTAACAGCATATCCATAAGAAACACCTAATATTAAGATGTCCATAAATCCATTTCAGTTTGGATGTATCTGTGTAGAGCCCTGCGGTATTTCAGAATCATATGTCGCTTAGAGTATTTTATACCCAGCTTGGTGCGCAAGGTATGGAAGGTATTGGTGAACTTTGGCATTGCTTGGCCCCTCTATTACCACATATTTCTCCATCTCATGTATTGGTCATCATAGTTTCCAATAGGGTAATATTTTTCCTTGACTACATCCACAAAAAAATCCCAAGTGGGCTCGGCCCCATATATTCTAGACTCTTCTGTGGAACTTTTCTCCCAATAATTTTCCAACCAATGTTTGACATGGGGGAGATCCTTACGGAGTGCGGAGGTGATATTTTCCTTGTCGGATAAATTATGAACATAGAAATAACCTTCTAGTAGATTCAATTATTTTTCTAGGGCATCTGCATCTATCTTTCCTTCAAATATAGGAATATCAAAATTAACTTGCACCTTGAAAGGCAAGGTGCCTCCAAAGTGGATGTTTGATGAAGACGGGCCTATTTTTATCGACAGACGTTGAAGGATGAGGGAAAATTTCTCCATCATTTCCTCCCTCTATTACGTGAGAGCTTGCTCGAGCAACAAATTAATAGAATCTTCTTCTCCATCGTTTTTCTTTTCTTCCACCATGGAGGGTTTCTTGGGTGTGCGAGAGGGATTTTCCTCAAGAGAGAAAATATCGAGACCCAACTTTCTATACTCAGACCTCGTAGGGTACATGCATTGAAAAACGATCAAGAGAAGCCTGCTCTAATACCACTGATCTGAATTATTTTCAGCACAAAATGAGAGCGGAGATATAATAAATAAATGTACAGAGAAATATAAAATATCCAATAATATAGCAAAGATATATCATAGATATAACCATAAACATGAAGATACAATAATACACAATTTCTATTAATGAGATAAATGTACAAAACTATACAAATACAAAGTGAAAGACTCACTAGAATGGTGACAGCTTATCTCTGAGAAGAGATGTGATGGCTACTCGCATTCACAAGAAGATTATTGTTACAATGAGGCTCCAAAGGAATTTTTAACATAATGAAAATCCAAAACCCTAACCCTGGAAGATGAAAAGCCAATAATTTTGTGGACCTCGATTTGGGTAGTTTGGTGTATCAACTTCCCGGGGGCGTAACTTTGGAATATGATCTTTGTTTGGAGCGCATGATAGCTCGTTGAAAAGGTATCGATGAGGATATTCATTTTGGGGGCTCAATTAAATCCATTGGTTGTCGTTGAGGTTCTCTATCACAAAAAAACGTCGGTTAAGCCCTCAAAATGGCCTCTGAAGTTTAGGAACCGAAAAAAGTGCTAAAAATAGTAAATTGTCAGAACATTGTTTTGAGCCAGTTGAAATAGGTGGGTGGCCACCAATATCCACCTAGATCAACATACATAATAATCTATTTGGTTGTGTGCATTTATAGATCCTACACATAGAGAAACTTTATATGCTTATTGTAAGTGAAGAAAAAAAGAAATACACATGATAATTGTTATAAATGATTTATTATCTATGTGTGATGGTGATAACCATAAGTCACATAATGTATCTACAATGAATGTTATTGAGATCAATAAAATCATTTTTTTCAGATGTGTTATCTATGTCATGAGGGAAAAACTACGAAATTTTTAAAAAAGAAACAAGTATAAGAAGAGGAAACTAAGAATCCATTCCTTAAAGGTGTAACGTTCCAAATATTAGAAATTTATATCAAGAAAATAGAATTTGGCACCTCAATGAAACCTCAAGACTATAGACAATTTACTTCTCATTCTAGTTATCTTTCAACCTTGTGGTACACTTTTAATAACATTGACTCTATCAAACCACTCTTCTATAGGTTGGTTGTTGTTGATTTTAAAAATATAAATTAATTTGATTAACTTATTCATTAATCTTTGTAAAAATAAATAAATTTGTACTTGCAAAATTTTTAATTAAAAATGAATAAAGCATGTACCCGACACCACATAAAGATGACAAAGGCATGTTATAAAAATAAAAAAAATTGTACTTGCAATATTTTTAATTAGAAATGAATGAAGCATGTACCCAACACCCATATAAACATGGCAAGTTATAAAGCAATCTCAATTCATTGTAATTTGTCAAAATTATTCAAAGGTACTATATAAAGTGTACATGAGTATACAACGTTGAAAATTTTAACCAAAAAATATGTAATATATCTCGATAAATGTGGTATATCCATGGAATATAAATTGATGAGATAATAATCTATTTTTATTTAATATAAATTTTAGTTGAGATTTTGATATTTATAAATGAGTATTTCTTTAAAAATAAATTACAACAATTTTAAGATCATATCGTTTAATGTTGTTTTTTTATTTGCTAGTTTGTCTTTGACATGTGGGACTAACCTGTGTCTAAGAAACTGCAACTCAGGGGCATCTAAGTTGTCAAAATCACCCAAGGATTGCACCTAGCCTGAATCACACCAACCCTTAACATGGTTGGATTTTGTGTCCCCACAGATTTCGAACCAGTGACTTTAACATCACAGAATGCCTTAACAACACACTTCGTCACCAACTGTCCTACACCTCAGAGACCGTATCGTTTAATATTATACAATAGATGGTGGTATAATTATTTCTTTGTATGTTGGATGTATATGGATACATTGTGTTCAACATGTTAAAAACACATGAATTATTGTTATTATATAAATAATTCATCAAAAATTTGTTGTCTCTAATGGTTTTAATAAAAAAATAATTAGACTTAATAGGTGAGTGAAGTTATCATTTTCTATTTAATTGTGGATTATAAATTATAAATATATATTGTAATTTAGCAATTATCCGTTCACTAAGGTGAGTTCAAGGGCCTTGGAGTTGGATCCTCCGTCTCATCTCACACGTTCAAATTTGATCATATATACGTGAGAACTCATCTCATTGTGTTCAATTCCTTATCATGTGAGCCATTTGGAACACGTGTCATATGATTCCCCATGGATCATCGAGCAGTATCGAATCATCGTTATTTTCCCCAAAACAACATCTTTGTTGTGCTTCCAACCATTCCTCAAAATCCCTGATTAGTGGCTCCTATTTGATTTATTGGATTTGTTATTTAACGTGTTCAATTTTTTAATGATATATCTAGGTGACAATATACCAAAAAGTGACATTAATGAAAACTATCCGAGAGAAAGAGATAACAATCCTTCTAAAAATTTAAAATAGGGAGATGAAATGATTTTACAGAACATAATGATAAGCTGATATATTTTGTTGTGTTTTTTATTTTGTATGTCATGGCACTCAAATAGATAAGCTTTCAAAGAAGAACATAAAAAATAAAAAAATAAAAAAGGTCACGATTAAGATATCAAATGTTGGATGAGATCCCTTTGTTTATGGAATAAAGGATTTATTTTCTCACTGGTAAAGTTTATAAGGTATAAATACTCTATCTATTTCTGGATTTGAACATGTAACCTATTAAAAAGAAACATGTGTTCTTAACTTTTAAATTATGTTACACCAACATTTCAAAGAAAATAATAATGTTGATTATATTTATGTTACACAAAAATTAACATTTCAAAGAAAATAAAAATATTCATTTAATTTCTGTTTCACCAACATTTCAAAAAACAAAAAATATATATTTTTATGTGACCTTTACTATTTATAAAATATATATCCTATATATACAAAAATAACTCATATGTCTTAATTTTATTAAGAAATGTTTATATTAGAAATGGAGAATGGTTTATTTAGTCAAAAGAATCAAAAGGATGTGTTCATGTCAATTAACCAAGATAATCAATTTAAAACCAATAAAAACTGTATAATTTACAAATTCCTGCAATAGATTTTTTTTAGAGATGTTGTTTGGATTTGGTCAAAGCAAAATACACTCTAAGGGGATGGTTTGTTGAAAAAAGTTATTGGATAGAAAAAACATATAAGCCAGAATTAAAATTTGTCTAGTTGGTGATAAAACCGATACAAAG
This sequence comes from Picea engelmannii, assembly GCA_009831015.1. NCBI lineage: Eukaryota > Viridiplantae > Streptophyta > Pinopsida > Pinales > Pinaceae > Picea > Picea engelmannii. The sequence goes on along the minus strand of ML779019.1, from coordinate 687,401 downwards.
AATCAAAATCATTTTGTCGAAATATTATATTATAAATAATATCGATAGAGTTTACGGATGAATTTGACCAGAAGAACACGATAATGATTGATGTAGTGAGAAATGATAGTGTAGAGACTCAATCTGAAAATATTTCTATTGTAAAAACCTTTGACCCAGATTCTAAAAAAGAAGATAATTCATTGATTAGTGAGGTGTGGCAAACTTTAAGCAACATAGAACCATATTCGACTATATAAGGGATTTTCTTTGAGAATATTTTCTTGAAATTATTCTTTTGAAATTATTTTTATGTCAAAATTAGTGGTTCAAATTTTATTATTTCAAGGATTTAATAGACGTAAAGAAGTTTATATAACCATGTTTGTTACACAATATTGTATATTTTTATTAATTTTTTATTATTATTTTAAATTATGGAAATGCGTATAAATTAATTATAAATTTCTATTAGTTTTATTGTTTGTATTATTTATAAATTTTTAGTTATTAAAGATTTTTTTTATTATTATTATGTATTATTCATTAAAGTTAGTTATTTTTATTTTTAAGTGTATTCATAATTTTAGATTATGAGTAAATTGTTTATATAGTATACTTAATGTTGATTTGAATTTAAATAAATTCTTATAGTTATGGATTTTTATGTAGTCCAAATCATTAGTTAAAAGAGGGAAATTTAGATTTTATTGAATTAACTTTATTAGTAAATTTGATTGGTTGATGGATGAAATGTTTATATTTATTTACTTGGGTTTATCAGCAATGTATACATCGTAAGCTTAATTTACCAATGCACATACATATTGGAGAAATTCTACATATTTATAAGAAATTTTTGACAGATGTTTTGGCAAAATATAGATATAGATATCTAAAATCAAACATATTGTTTTATAGATGAAAGTCGTTACCATTTTGTAGAAAATAGAAAGGACAATTACTTGAAACAATCACCAAGTTGGAAATTTGATGGTTCATATGGAGAAATAAACAAATTAAAAAAATTATGTTCTTTTCTAAATTACTTAAAAAAATTTACAACGATGAAGTATTGATTAAAAATAATCAAAACCGCCATCTATTAATAAGAATGAATTGATTGTTAATTTATATATGATATTAATGACTAATATATCTATTCTAATACTTTTATATTAATGACATAATTTTTTTTCAAATATTTTTTTTACTATAAATCAAATGAAATGTAAATAATATTTTAATTTGAAGAAAATGTGTTAACTAATATAAAAAAATATGTAATTATTTAAGAAAATTATTATATAAAATAAAATATTTATCAATTTGTTTCATTTATTTAATTGAAGATAAAAGATCAATAATAATTAAACTTTTAATTTATTTTTATATCAATAGAGTGTTATTACATATAATTCATAAAATATCATTTAAAAGAATAAGAGACATTAGTCTTTGTATTACTAAATATTAATTTTTTTTTTGAAAAATGAGTTTGTAAATTTGACGTTGGCCTGGAAGAGTTTTTTCCATAGCAAATAAGGCTGAATTAAGAGTATGAATTTAAATTCATATTAACATAAGAGTACTATGATGGTATACCTTGAATTAGTTATCTTGGTACTTGGAATCCATATCTCTATTTGAAACCTTTACATGGACTTTGAGAGAATTTTGAAGATGAATATGATTCTAGGAACACATTAATTATATATCATTAAAAAATATATATTTAGAATTGTATAATTATGAAATCATATCAATGTGAAGATGTAAATGGTAAACATTTGTTAAATTTATTGTAGCCAAATTTGTTACATTTAGAAAGTGTCTATGATGTGAAACCTATTATAAAGAATTGAAAGTATTATAAACAAAGGCAACAAAGCTACTCATACTGCCTCCTAAAAATTTGTGGCGGAGGTAGTATGAGCAGCCTTAGTCAATGTAAAGGTTTCCTACCCCACTGCTTGAAACCTTGAAATAAGTGAAGGCTGCAATAACACTATAAAATTATCACCAATAAAATATAAGAAAAATCAGTTTTCTTACACATTTAAAAATAAAATTTTAATTTTCTTATGTTACACATGAGGTTGTTTACAAAATTTTTGAAGTTAAAACTAACTCATTGCTATGTGTACTGCCGGAAGAAGTACAATAATATGTTTGATATCTTTTGCTCCTATATTTTATAAGTGAGAAAGTGCATAATGTTTCCTATGATTAATAAAAAAAATTGATTTTGTCAATAATTTATTATGTTTGATATAATAATGACCTTTTTTTTTTTAATGACACAATGATAAATAAGTGTATTGATAATTTTACACTTATAATTTTTTAGGTGTTGATGATGCAAGATATATCGTAAAGGATTTGAAACTGTGGTAAATGATCTGATTGGTATATTTTAATCTTAAATTTTCACTATGTAAGTGTGTATAATTTTTTATGTGTATTTGTGTCACATTCTCTATTAAATCGGGTAAATGTTTTACTTATGTTGTGCCTTTGTTATTTTCAAGAATTGTCCTAAAATTTTTACAACATTATTGTAAAATATATTTATGGAAAAAATTTCCATGGAAATTCATTTGCTAGATTCATCCAATATCCACTCTTTTGGTCCCCAAGGTGTAGGACAGTCAGTGAAGGAGTGTTCTATTAAGGTGCTCCGTGATGTTAAAGTCACCAGTTCGAAATCCGCGGGGACAAAAACTCCATCCATGTTAAGGGTTGGTGTGGCTCAAGTCGGGTATGATCCCCAGGTGATTTTGACGGCTTAGATGCCCCTGAGTCATGGTTTCTAACCACAGGTTAGTCCCACATGTCACGGACAAACTAACAAACAAAAAAATAATATCCACTCTTTTGAAATCCATATTCAAACTTTTATTTTCAAATTTTCACTTTTAAAATTCAATTTTGATATTTTCAATTGGATATTAACACTTTCTAATGTTGATTTTTCACTTTGATAAGATTAATCTTAACTTGTATCTAAAAGGTGTTAAACTAAAATTAATCCAAATTTAATAAAATGATAATTAAAATATAAAACACTCATGGAAAATATGCAAATTCAAATAAAATTATATTAAATCCCTTACCAACAAACTCTTTAATACTCTTTTTTTTTTTGTCTATGTCATTCATTGTTTTGTCTTTGTCATTTATTTTTATGTTGCATATTCTCTTAAATTTATACTTTCCTCTACAACATGTTCTAGGCATTCCCTTCACTTGGTAGCATCTCTACAACTTGTTATAGGCATTCCCTTTCACTTGATAACATTTTTTCTTTAGAGGAATTTTCTATCAACTTTCCATTTGAATATGTTGCTTCATCCTTCTATCCAAATAAACATATAGTAAAATCAAAGAATTTTTTCGAAAAACCTTCTATATGTTTAATATTATTAGAAAACAAAATTTAGATATGAGCAAGAATCTAAAAAATATTAGAAAACAAAATTTAGATATGAACAAGAATCTAAAAAAAAAAATTGTGAGAGCATTTTTATTACGACAAAGTTAGAAGATCTAAAATTTCATTTTAAAATTATGTCTCATAAAATGATATAGTATTTAATCATAATATATAATACATATTCATTTAAAAAAAAAAATTCAATAAAATCCATAGAAATGATACATTCTTCTTTACCCTTCTCTATGTATAGCTTAGTCATTATAGACATGTCTCCATTACACCCTTACAAGTTCACACCAAAACCTACATGGAATCAAGCTCCCTTAGACTTGGATCTCCTAACCAAAGCTTGGTTCCTTCGAACCTAAATTGATTCACCAATTTCCCCTTCACTTGTAGTCCTTTAATCAATGTAGAGTGATATATGCCATTTAAGGACTTTGTTTCATCTTCAAGGTTTCACAACTTTTCTTGTCATTCTATTTCCATGGAAAATGTGACCACTATACTTGTGGCTAATTCTATAAAATGTGAGACCTATTTGTATCATAATCATGGAATTATTTATCAATTTATTTGTTTGTGGATTTATTGATGGATCTATATAGCCAAGTTTCTCAATGATAGAATCCCCTTCCATTGGAGGAGGCTTATATCTACCTATGTGCACATGGTTTCTTCTACAAGATACCAAATATATAAAATATGCAGAACATAAACGAAATGCTAGAAATGACAGAATAACAGTAAAATATCCAGCATAATCTTCACAATACACAGAAATGATATACGAAATAGCAACAAAAATAACACTTTGAATCAGATAGCAATGTTCAC
>ML779019.1:628202-671426 GCA_009831015.1 Picea engelmannii | reverse complement strand
TGACTAGTTGAGTTGAGTTTAGATGTTGCATTGGTTTTGTCACCATGCAACATTGAGATCATCACCAACTCACTACTCTTTGTTCAGTCAGTTAACTGAAGACTAGTTGACTAGTTAACTCAGCTAGGTGGTAGTTCACTCCCATAACTACCTGAGAGACTAGACTAGGTGGCAGTTTACTCTCGTAACTACAGGTGTGTGTCCAGATCAATCTAGACCACCACTATGGCTCATTAGTTACTCATGTATCCTATATCTATTGTAAATTATTCACTCTTTGAGTGTGGAATACGGTTAATGAGAATTCTTTCCATTCTTTCTCTCATTCTTCTTCTTTCTCCAATTCTCTCTGAAAATGTGTGTATTATTGTTTAGCTAGATCTATTATGTGCAGGTTCAACACATTTACATGGTATCAAAGTCGACGGACTTCTAAGAAAAAGATACACCAAATTATTTTTTCAGGTACTGAAGATTGAAGAACACAAAAAAGATGGAATTTATGTTTTACTCACCGATAATACTTCTCACGCCTCATAACTATTTGGAGTGGAAGTAAGAGATTCTACTTTTTCTCAGAAGTAGAGGCTTATACCAAATAACCATGGAAACATAAGTAGACCCTGATTCCGCCAATGAGAAAAATGACTTTCTCAATAGACAAGACATGGCCATAGGATTTATCTGCATGTCTATTTCTCTAGAAATTCTCCACCAAGTATGTGATGTCACACAAGAATTCACTCCAAATGAATTATGGACCAAATTAAAGGTTCTTTTTGGGAACAAAGAAGATTGTGAAGATTGCATGTAGGGGATTAGAAAGATAGAGCCAGAAGAGAAACCATCAGAAGATCAAACCTCTTATTATGAAGAGTCTTCTACAAAAGCTTTTGCACAAATTTGTGTTCCAATAATTGAAGATGATGTCTACTCCATTTCAGATTTGTTTTCTGAAATTTATGTGGAAGATATATGGCATGCATCTCAGGAGTCACATGCAGACACTTTTGCATGCACCATGCATGCATCTCAGGAGTCAAAAAGGGAGCCGTGCACATCAGACTCCATTCTGATACTTTATTATCATAATTTTCAGAAACAAATTGGATATTTGAATTCCTCTTGGGAAAATATCCAATTTCAAAAAAAAAATCGTCCAAAACGGAATCTGGAAAGTGAAGTTATGATCATTTTAAAATCAACAAAATTTCAGTATTTTTTTGTAAACGGCCGCATAGTTTTCAAAATTTCATCCAAAATTTATTTGGATATTATTCATTACAAGAAGATAAAGTGGATATGTGTGGAAATATCAATGATGCATATACTTTATCAGATCCATGCAGACATCTACATCTTCAACAAAATCTTCAAAGAGCACAAACTTACACAGTTGCGAGGTCTTCTTGGAGTGAAGGACATGGTTGCTTAGCAACTGCCTTTTGTTCCTTATCATATTTTATTTTATGCATTGTAATTTGAGGGGAGGTTTTGTTCCCATGACGTTTTCCCTCTTTCCTCGTTTAGTTCAGTGTATCTTTTGTATTTGGGTACCTAACATGGCCTCGTAGCCGGGACCCATTCTTTATTTTCACCATGGTGATGCTCAGGGGGGGTGTTGGAGTTACTTCACACACACCTAGGATTTATTTTTCCTAAGGTTATTCCTTGTTTATTAGTCATAATTAGTCATTATCCAGTCTCTTATATTTTAGGGGAGAATATTCCACCTGGAGAATATTCTCTTTCAGTTGACACTTCAGTTTGACTAGTTGAGTTGAGTTTAGATGTTGCATTGGTTTTGTCACCATGCAACATTGAGATCATCACCAACTCACTACTCTTTGTTCAGTCAGATAACTGAAGACTAGTTGACTAGTTAACTCAACTAGGTGGCAGTTCACTCCCGTAACTGCCTGAGAGACTAGACTAGGTGGCATTTTACTCTTGTAATTGTTGGTGTGTTTCCAAATCAATCTAGACCACCACTATGGCTCATTAGTTAGTCATGTATCCTATATCTATTGTAAATTATTCACTCTTTGAGTGTGGAATACAGTTAATGATAATTCTTTCCATTCCTTCTCTCCTTCTTCTTCTTTCTCCAATTCTCTCTACAAATGTGTGTATTATTGTTTATCTAGATCTATTCTGTGCAGGTTCAACACATTTACACTAGGAAAACTAGCATATTCAACCTTCTGCAAGGGAAGGAGGTCTCACCCGAAGCATAGCGAAGACTTGTATGATGAAGGGAGTTATAGAGAACACAACATCAGATGTTTTTCTACACTACTTAGATCCATATATTACCCTTAAATATCAAGGTGAAACAACATTCAAATGGCATCAAGAGAGATAAACAAATATATATAACAATACTATAGATCCATTCACAACATAATTGGTAATCGTAAAACAAAATTTAAAGGCCCCAAATCACATCATTCTATTAGCAACAATAGTACCATAACATTCATACAACATAGATATGATAGATCATCCTTTAAACTATATATATATTCAATACATCATCCCACACAGTGAGATCTAATCCCTCATAACCGATTATAGACTCAAAACGTACTGTAGATGCAACGATAGTACCAATAGGGACCATTACAATACCTAGTCATGATTATGCTATCCAGATCCCGACCTAGGGAAACAACAATGAATGATCGCAAGAACAACAATGACGACAACAACAACATCAACCCTTTCGTTAACCCTTTTCTAGTTACATTTCCCTTTTATTTATACTTTCGTGTCTTTGATAAAGTAACTTGACTAAATCAAATCCACTCTTCGCTTCCTGTATTCCTTTCTTTTCCACCCATTATATTGTCTTTCGTCGTCTTCTATACTTCCAGCTGGCACGCAATGCATTTGATTGTTTCCACTACTTCTAGACTTCCAATTGACCTGTGATGTTTTATCAAAATTGAGGCTTTATCAAAACGAAGGGCTCAACAAGCCACAACCACAACTATTGACTTGCCCTGACTCAACCTTCAACTTATTTACCATGGCCTTCCGCAAACAATGTGTAATGTCTCTAGCAACCAACAAGCCAGGCAACGCCACTGCTGTGACACTTTACTTAACTTTGATACCAATTTGTAGTATACCCCCGGCCAACAACACCACTGTTGGGTAACACTACCAAAACACCTTATCTCGAACATACTAGCTCTGATACCAATTTGTAACGTACGCAACCACGAACATGCCAGGCAACACCACTGCAGAACATACATATATATATAACATGCATATTTGACGAATTTAAATCAAATAACACAAAGTTACTGCTACCATACAGACTCAATTGGAATTAACAATAATTCATACATGTAATGGAATACATGATAACATTCAAGAATCATAGACATGCATAACATATATAATTAAGTACATAAATGATACTTATATTTTAATTGGAGTAAAACCACCAACTGCATGTAGACCTTCCACGAACCTCACAGCCTTAGACCACGCTTCTCATCACGCTTAGCGGTGGGTCACCCTTGAGCTAGGACTAATCTTCACCCAGGGCAAGGGAATCCTAGACTAGGCCGAGGTCACAGGAAACTGCACAGTGCAACTGGAAGGATTCTCTCCAGGAGCCTTCTTACGCCCACTACTCACGGGCTCTCATTCCCCACATTCATGTTCCACCCCGATAATATGCACCTTCATTGTTCCACAGTCCATCGGCTGCTCCAATTCCCCTTTCAGGGTCTCGACAACAGGTCAGATCAGGAATTCTCAGATCTTCGTAGCTGGTGTTGGACTCTCTCTAGGAGAAAATCACTTCCCAACAACTCTCTTACCTGGGGAGAGTTTCTCATAGGCCGGACAACCTACCTCTTCAACCACGAGCCTGATAACCCGCCTCTTCAACCATGGGCCTGACAACCCACCTCTTCAACCACTTTTCCACTCATTTCCAGTAAAAATGAGGACAAAAACAATGGTTCAATATGGCTCAGGAAAAAGGAAGAAACCTAAAAATGGTTAAGGTACAAACTCGGTTTTGGCCCGTGCAGACATGCTAGTTTCATAGGATAACACATGTCAGCTTTCCCCCAGTGAGTGGTTTCTCATAAGTGTGTGGGTATGCAAAGGTCGATCGCAGAGGCCAAACTAGTTAGACGGAGGATAGAAGAATGGGGAGCGAACCCCAACATGAGTTGACTCTTCAGTTTTAATTGCATACGCCCAGGTCGACACTTGTCTTCTTGGAGCTGCATGCACTCCATTTAGCATTCGTTCCCTTTCCCTAGAACTCAAGATAAGACATATCTCTTTAATCAGATTTTGGAATAATAATACATTATTATTATTCTCTTGGTCTTAAACCCTTAGGTTTAGCCCCTCTTTCCAACCTCTCAGCCCCCTCTCCCTTACCCATCCTAGTGGAAGCTTAGTCCCCCGTCACTCTTTCTTCGTGGTCGGTCTTCAAGCAACGATGTTTTTATATTACTGATATGAATAGTTACATGTACAAATATAGGCTCATGGACTTTAACACCTAGGCTCTCCAGCCTAATAATACATAGGCCTATCATCTTATAATTTCTCAGCTCACCAACCTACAAACATGTTTACAATTCATAAATACAACCAGGGCTCATCCTTGTGGATATTACAATCCCCTCCCCTTATTTTTGCACTATCCTAAGTGCAACTTATTTACAAAACATCGGCAATATTTTCAAAATCTTCAAAAAGATGTGGGTATTCTACTTGCATAGCATCCTCATGCTCCCATGTCGTGTCCTTAGGACCATACCAGGTCCACTGGACCTTTACAATCCCTATGGCTCAATTCCGGAGATGTTTACTTTTCCGGTCCAATATGCGCACCGGATGCACTTGCAAGATGCCTTCTTGCTCCACCTGAATCACATTCCAATCAATAACATGATTAGCATAAGGTATATATTTCTTAAGCAATGAAACATGAAACACATTATGTACAGTCATGGATGTAGGCAGTGCAAACATATATGCAACTGGTCCAATCCTTTCTAGGATTTCAAATGGCCCACAATATTTGGCTGCCAATTTGGAACAGTTTCCCAGCTTCAAGGAACTTCTGTTGGCTTTCACTTTCAAAAAAACATGGTCACCCACTTTAAACTCCCTGTGGGTTATGTTCTTATCAACATAACTTTTCTACCTATCTTGGGCAACCTTCAAATTCTGTTTAATCTTCAGCATTTGATCTTCCATTTCCTTGAGAAACTCTGGCCCAACTACTGCTCTATCGGATGGGTTATCCCAACTTACTGGGGTGTTGCACCTTCTGCCATAAAGTGCTTCAAATGGGCTCATCTTCAGTTATGCTTGATACCCATTGTTGTAGGAAAATTATACCAAGTGTAGGTAGTCTTCCCATTTAGATGGTTTGTCCATCACATACATCCTTAGCATATCTTATATCACTTGGTTTACCCTCTCTGTCTTCCCATCAGACTCAAGATGATAAGCAGTGATGAAGTTCAGATTCGTCCCGAACCCTTTGACTAACCCCTTCCAGAACTTTGAGGTAAATTTTGGGTCTCTGTCAGACAAAATTTTCTTGGGAATAACATGCAATCGTGATACTTCCCTCATATAGATATCAACAAATTTAACTGCCTTGTGAGTGGTCTTCAATGGTATAAAATGGGTAGCTTTCGTAAGCTTATCCATCACCACCATGATGGAATCATGTTGCTTATTTGTTCTGGGTAATACTGTGATGAAATCCATCGTCACCACTTCTCACTTCCACTCAGGAATGGGAAATGGCTGTAACAATCCCGTTGGGTGTCTATGCTCAGCCTTGACCTTTTGACACTCCATACATCTAGCGATCTATTCTGCAATTTCCTTCTCCATACTCGGCCAAAAGTATTGGCTCTTAACTGTCGCCACCATTTTTTGATATCCAGGGTGCCCAACATAAGGCACATTATGCATTTCCTTCAAGATCATTATTCTCAACTCTTGGGAGTTAGGTACATAAATTCTGGTTTTGTACAGGAGGGTCCCATCAGTTCCCAATTTATAATCTTCCACTTTCTGTAGCATATTACCTTGTTGTAGCTTTGCTACCAATTCCCTGTACTGTAAATATGCATTTGTAGCTTCCAAAATCCTACCTTTAATATCAATTTGATACATGGTAATGGTCGTAGCATGTATCTCGTGCACTCTTCTGCTAAGTGCATCAGCCACTTTGTTTTCCTTTCCTTTGATATGCTTGATATCAAATTCATACTCACAAAGGAATTCCAACCATCTACTCTGCCTAGAATTCAAGGTTGGTTGATCAAACAAATACTTCATACCATTATGATCTATCCTCAGTTCAAATCTCTTTCCCATGAGGTAATGTCTCCATTTCTTTAGAGCGTGCACTATGGCTGCCAACTCCAAATTATGAGTCGCATAGTTATTTTCATGCTCTTTCAATTTCCTGGACTCATAACATATTACAAACCCATTTTAGCTGAGGAATCCTCCCAGCCCTTCTTTTCATGCATCTGTACACACTACAAAATCTTCATTTGGATCTACAATCCTTAGGATTGGAGAACTGGTTAACAACTGCTTCAATTGTTGGAAGCTTCTCTCACATTCTTCTGTCCACTGAAATTTCTTCTCCTTCCTTTGCAAGGAAGTGATGGGGTGATATATCCTCGAGAACCATCCAATGAACCTTTTGTAATAGCCAAGTAGACCCATAAAGGATCTGACTTATGTTACATTCTTCGGTGCTGACCATTCTAAAATGGCTTATATCTTCTTAGGATCCACTGCTATCCCAGATTTTGAAATGATATGTCCCAAATAATGGATTTTATTTAGGTAGAATGAGCACTTGTTCAATTTGGCATATAGTTGGTGCTCTCTTAGAACTTGCAACACCATTCTCAAATGTTGTTCATGCTCTTCCTTCGACTTGGAATACACCAGGCATGGATGATTTTAAGGATGGAAATTTATTTTAAAATGTAGAAACCTTGGCAGATATTACTAACCCTTCATATGCTAACTATAAATGTTGGCGATATTTCTGTAAAAATATTCAAATTTCTAAGGATTTTATATAATTTTTATAAACATTTGGCGATTTTTAAGGTAAAATAATTGTATCCTATAAAATTTGGGCGAATCATTTTTAAAATAGTGAATCTCTTTTTTGGAAAAACCATGGAAAATTATCCCATGAGTGAAATTTAGCCCCTAAAATCATCCCTGACACCAGGATGTCATCCAAAAAGACTATGACAAACTTGTCCAGATATTCTCTGAATACACCATTCATTAAACACATGAAAACAACGAGTGCATTTGTTATCCCAAATGGTACCACTATGAATTCATAATGACCATACCTTGTTTTGAAGGCAGTCTCGCTGATGTCTTCATCCTTTATCCTTACCTGGTGGTATCCTGACCTGAGATCTATTTTTGAAAATACGTTGGCATCCTTCAACTGATCAAAGAGATTATCGATCCTTGGCAAATGATACTTGTTCTTAATGGTCACTTTGTTCAACTGTCTGAAATCGATACAGAATCTTAACGTTCCATATTTCTTCTTCACGAACAGGACTAGGGCACCCCAAGGTGACACACTTGGGTGTATGTACCCCTTCTTAAGAAGTTCTTCAACTGCAATTGCAGTTCTTTCAACTCTGGTGTACTCATTTTGTAAGGAGCTTTTGACACTGGAGCTGCTCCAGGCATCAAGTTTATAGACAAATCAATATCTCTCTTCGGGTGTAGTTCGGGTACCTCCTGGAATACATCATCAAAATCCTTTAATAATGCATGGTATTCAAGATTTTACACCTTATCCTTAGGTGCTTCTTCCATATGGGCTACAAATATTTGGCATCCTTTCCTGTAGCACTTCTTCAGCTGCATTGTTGACATTTCTCTAAAAAAAAATTCTTTGGGAATTCCTTGGACTATTCTCCGATTTCCTTCCTCATCCAAGCAAGTGAATGCCTTGTTATGACAGTCTAAGATGGAATGTTGTTGGTCCAACCAATCCATCCCAATTAGACAGTCATAGCAACCTAATGGTAAAACGTTGAATTTAGCCTTTGTGCTCAGTCCATTCATGTCCACTGGACAAGACTTAACCAACTCAGTAACTTTTCTTTTGGTTCTTGTAGCCAGCTGCACTAACTAAGATTTTCCATGCTCGATTCTTGGTAAATGCAAATTTTCCACCACTCTAGGATCTATATAACTATGAGTATCTCCTAAATCAATTAAAATAGTAATGGTATGGTTGTTGATCACATGTTCCACTTAAATCATATGTGATTGAAACTCAGCTTTCTTGTTATCCAGGGTTGCATAGATCCTTGGTATTCTATTGCCCATTTCCTCCACTGTTTTAGCTTGTTGAACATTGTGGACAACTCTCACTTTTCCATTTTTTTGGGGGAAATCTTTGTACTTGAGGTTTCCCTGACAACCCCAACATTGAATGGTCATCTGCCTTGGCCTTTGTCCCCCTGCTTCATCCATTCCCTGCTCTCTAAAAGATGGATGTCCTTGAGGACTATTTCTTAAAAAGGGAGGTTTGTTTCCCTTCCGCCTCTGCTCTTTCTTGAAATTTTTCTTGTCATCCCAAGCTTTCCGAAAAGTGGGCTTTTCTCTTTGCTTCTCATATAAGCATTTTTCTCTCCTTATGGTTTCTTCCATAGTCTTGGGATCATCATACTAGATCTTGTCACTGATGGAAGATGGTAGTCCACTCAGATGCCTTTGAGTTTTGACAATCTCATCTTTGATGAAAGGAACGCACTTCAACAATTCCAAAAACCTTCGTTCATATTCATCAATGGACATGCTACCCAACTTGAGTTCAAAGAACTCTTTCATCTTTCTGTCATAGTATCTCTTAGTCAAATATTTCTTTTCAAAGTGTTTCTTGAATTCCTTCCATGTAACATTTTTCTCTTTCATGTGTTGCACCTTCACAAGTTGATCCCACCACATGGATACCTTTCCTTTCAGTTGATACATTGCAATACTTCCTTCTGCATGAGAGGAATAATTCTGCATTTGGAAATATTTCCTCATGCCAAGAAGCCATGTCTCGACATCTTCCTCCTTCTGGTGCTCTCCATCAAATGTAGGAGGCTTAATCTTGTTCATTTCACCCTTCAGTTCATCCATTCTAGATCTCCTATGATTTCTGGTAGGAGATCGACTTGAACTACTATGTTCCCTCCTCTTAGAGTTCCCTTGGGAGTGATGTTGTTGTCTGCCAACACTCCTTACTTTCCTTCTTTCATCAAGAGACATGTGACTTACTAATTTATTGGAGTCACTTCCCTTATCCAATTTCTTTTCTATCATTTCCAATCTCTGTATCAACTTTACGTTGAATTCTCCCTCTTGTTCCCTGGCTTTCATGAGCTTTTTGTTACCTGCCCGATGAGTCTGAGCATCTTTCTGCAATCTTTCAATGATTATCATCATGTTCCCTACCTTATCTATCTATTCTCCATGCCCATTAGAGTTCGAGCCTTCAACTCCCAAATGGAAATCCATTCCTTTTACTTCATTCTCTGAACTGGAAGGATTTTGTGCCTCCTCCATTTATCTGTACTCTACGGAAATTCGCTTCTGTTTTGAAAATCGTTGACTCTAGAAACACAATGTGAAATCAACCAAAATTTGTCAGGGCATCATCCCTTAGCAATTCCCACAGTATTCATAAACCAATATGATCCAAGAAAACTTTCAAATTCCATTTTATTTTTGAGCTCCGCTATGCTATAATTTTCAGACACTAGTCCCTTTCTCTCATCCCCCAACCCACGTGATCATGGGCTGTGACCAAGTGCTAGATAAATAGGTGCTTACATGGGCCTTCAACTTCAGGAATTTTCAAATCACGTCCCAAAAAATTTCTTGGAGTTTCGGATTACCAAACTCGCGAAGTAGGCTGGATCAACAGTCCATGTCTACCCAACATCCAATGGTTGGCACTCACTATGGAACCTCAGGCATCTGAGTTCTGGGACTTCGGAGGATTTCACCTCTGCACATTCTGAACCATTAATCTCTGAACATTCCCATGTCACCTTTGGTGACATCATTACATCACATCACTTACATTTTCCAATTGCGGGGGCATGCAACGGTGGTTTGGGGTAACCCACCTTTCGTCCCACAATTCTTTTGATGCTGACACGTAATCCCTCAGTGAAATCGTGGTTTGGATTTTGGGACCACCTTGGAGAATTAACTTCTATGCAACTTGGGTCCCTGTAATGCCTCCTGACCATCAATATTGATGTATCGTGATCAACGCCAGTGTGGGTCCCCCAATATTTAACTTCGTTATGTAACCTCAGGGCCCACATAGTACAACTGTCAACATTCTGAGTGGGGGTATGTGGAAGGTATAGGAGAGGTCCCCATCTCCTCCTGGTGACATCATCATGGCTCACCACTTCGACTCTTTGGGCTTCGGAGCTTCAGACTTCGGGAGTTCTCGCCTCCGCACACACTAATTCTCCCAAATGCCGAAATCCCAAACAAGCCCATCTGCTGACACATGTCCCTCTTGACAGATGGTCTGGATTAACTCCAGACTTTGGGGCTTTAGGAGATTTCTCCCTTCACCACTGTGTTTGACTTTTTTAACATTGGCTTGATCCAACAGTCGAGCTCTTCTCCCCAGATCTATGGTGTAGATCCACTTCGGGGCTTTGAAAGTTTGTGCATCAACACCTCCCACTTCTCCTGATTGCTGCACTCCAAAGCTATGATCTGTCATGAGATCTACGACTCACAACCAATTGTGCATAGATCCGATGAACCCAAAACCACAAGTGTTGTGATTTATTTCTTTGTGGCCAATTACCACGTCTGTCATGGTTTTATAATACTACTACACCTCCTGAGCTCCGTAACATAGCCAAGGTAACTTCTTAACACTCAAGAATGTTCTACGGTTCAAAATTGGTTCCTCCAGACATAATTTCCACTTGAAACCTTGGTTCCAATGACCACTTATCCAGCCCGTCCAGGCTTAGTGCTTGAACCTTGGCCCTGGACTTGAGTTTTGTCCATTTCAACAACAATTCACTTTGAAATACTTGTCTCGTTAACCACTAACATGGCCCATCCAGTCTCAGTGTCGAAACAATGGCTCTGATACCAATTTGTAACGTCCCCATCCATGAACAGGTCGGACAACACCACTTCTCGGACACTTCACTTAGCTCTGATACCAATTTGTAGCATACCCCTGTCCAATAACACCACTGCTGAGTAATGCTACCAAAACACCTTGTCTCAAAAAAACTAGCTCTGATACAAATTTGTAACTTCCCCATCCACTAACAGGCTGGGCAATGCCATTGAAGAACATACATATATATATAACATGCATATTTGAAAATTTTAAATAAAAAAACATAGAGTTATTGCTGCCATACAGACTCAATTGGAATTAACAGTAATTCATACATGTAACAGAATACATGATAACATTCAAGAATCACAAACATGCATAACATATATAATTAATCATGGAAATGATACTTATCTTTCAATTGGAGTAAAACCACCAACTGCGTTCAGACCTTCCATGAACTTCCCAGCCTTAGACCACTCTTCTCATCACGCTTAGCAGTGGGTCACCCCTGAGATGGGACTAAGCTTCACCCAGGGTAAGGGAATCCTAGACTAGATTGAGGTCACAGGAAACTGCGCAATGCAACTGGAAGGATTCTCTCCAGGAGCCTTCTTACGCCCACTACTCATGGACTCTCATTCCCCACATGCCTGTTCCACCCCGGGAATATGCACTTTCACTGTTCCAAAGTCCATCAACTACTCCAATTCCCCTTTCACGGTCTCGACAACAGGCTGGATTAGGAATTCTCAGAACTCCGTAGCTGGTGTTGGACTCTCTCTAGGATAAAATCACTTCCCAACAAATCTCTCACCTGGGGATATTTTCTCGCAGGTCTGACAACCTGCCTCTTCAACCATGGGCCTGAGAACCCACCTCTTCAACCACAGGCCTAACAACCCACCTCTTCAACCACGCTTCCAATCAATTCCAGTAAAAATGAAGACAACAACAACGGTTCAATACGGCTCAGGAAAAAGTCAACAATCCAAAAATGGTTAAGGTACGAACTCGGTTTTGGCCCGTGCAGACATGCTGGTTTCACATGATAACATAGGTCAGATTTCCCCTAGTGAGTGGTTTCTCATAAGTGTGTGGGTATGCAAAGGTCAATCACAGAGGCCAAATGGGTTAGACAGAGGACAGAAGAATAGGGAGCAAACCCCCAACACGAGCCGAGTCTTCATTTTTAATTGCATGCACCCAGGTCGACACCTGTCTTCCTGGAGCTACATGCACTCCATTTAACATTCGTTCCCTTTCCCTAAAATTCAAGATAAGACATATCCCTTTAATCAGATTTTGGAATAATAATAAATTATTATTATTCTATTGGTCTTAAGCCCTTAGGCTTAGCCCCTCTTTCCAACCTCTCAGCCCCCTCTCCCTTACCTAGCCTAGTGGAAGCTTAGTCCCCCATCACTCTTTATTCGTGGTCGGTCTACATGCAATGATGTTTTTATATTATTGATATGAATAGGTACATGTACAAAAACAGGGTCCTGGCCTTTAACACCTTGGCTCTCTGGCCTAATAATACATAGGCCTATCATCTTATAATTGCTCGGCTCACCAGCCTACAAACATGTTTATAATTCATAAATTCAACTAATGCTCATCCTTGGGGATATTACATGAAGGACCCAAATATGGTATAATCTTAAGGGCCTATTGGCGGAAGTGGTCATAATTCTCCAAGTGGTTCGATCACGTTCGAACCAAAATAGAAGCTCTCGCAACAAACTCTTGGGCTGCAACAACATCTGGTTTAGCAGGCTTAGTGGTTAGCAAAGCCTGCCACTCTTTGTCTGCAACATAATCCAATTAATGCATCTGGAAATACACATATTGAACTGCATGTTTGAATTGTTGGAGTTCTTTCTTTTCGGATTGGGTAGCTTCAAACATCGGCCTCTTGGATTTCAACAAATACATATTGCAACAGTATAGGATTTGTTATGGTCTCGACTCCCATGCTCATCTGCTAAATATAAACTCTCAATTCTTCAGTTGGCTTATTCCTGGTTTCCAACAAACCAACCCAATCGTTAACCATGGTAAAAATCATGATGCATTCATCAGTATGGTCATGAAGGGAGGACTGAATGGTATCCCCTTCTGTAACCACTTGCGTGATCATCTTAAGCATAGCTCTCAGTTTCTCCGGCTCCTTCAACCTAATTGCTTCCATTTTATCCTATAGACTATCTGTTTTCTTGGCCAACTGGGACCATGCATCTGCAATAAATTTAACACGTTGTGTTGGGGAAACCAAAGTAATATCTTTTGGCAATTAAGGGGCATCCTGTCCGAACTTAGGCCAAACTTCATATAACTTCCTAGAGGCATCAATCAGTTATGATTGAGCCTATTCCCAGAAGGTGTATGATTGGTTGTGGTCCTATGACACCGTCTCTAACTCATGCCTCAAGTGTTAGCTATGTTGTGTTAATTATTCATTGGCCTACTCTACAAAAACAAGGCATTTCTCTATCTGGGTAGCATAATCTCTTATAAAATTCAACAGTTTTGGTGGTGTCCAAGCCATCAAATCTTCATTGTTGATGGGATGATTTACTGGTATCCTCGAGACAAGTGGTTGGCCACTTGCAATTAACCTCTTAGAAAAGTTGGGGCTGCCAACACCATTTGGACTGGGAGATCTAGCCCGGAAGCTACGGGCAAGTATCTCTTAAATATTTTGAGGCAGTAAGGGTTGAGCATTTGTATTCTCTAGATATAGTTGTAGGATTGTGCAACATTGTTGAGGATCCTAAAGGAAGGGCGCAACCTATTCTTGAACGAAAATCATGCTATGGGATGAAGTGGCCTCTTCTTGGACATCCATAGGGTCGTGTGAAGGATCTGGAACTGACTGTATAATACCCCCAGGATGAACCCCATTTGTAAATGTACATATGTTTATAAGTGGGTGAGCTAGGATACTATGGGCCCGAGTTCCTATGTGATCATTAGGTCAGAGAGCCTAGATGCTAAAAGGCTAATGAGCCTATTATTGTAATATATAATCAATCATATTATTAATATAATACATCACTGTTGTAGACCAGATAAAATGAAAGAGTATGGGGCCCTAGAACTCCATGAGAGGGAAAGGGGGATAAGGTCTTAGGGAAGAGGGGCTAAGTCAATGGACTTAAGTATAGGAATAAAATCATATTATTCTTAAGTCCTAAAGTCTTATATAATTACTTATCCTAAGTTCCTATGGAAGAGGAACAAATTACAAGTGGGGGGACAACATAGTTCCTTGGGTGCCAAGCGTCATAAAGGGAACATGCATATATAATATGGGGATTTAATGTAATTCCCATAATTCTTATCATTCATATTCTCCTTCTCATTAACTCTAGGGGGATGGCCATCATGGGAGAGTGGAGCTATGGAGCTTACAGTACCCTGTAAATCCTTGGTGGTATGGGTTGAAGAGGCGTGTTGCCATGCTTGTGTGCTATTGAAGAAGTGGGTTGTCAGGCCTATAAGAATTCTCTCTGGGTGAGAGAAATATTGGGAATTTTTGTCCCAATGTGCCAATATGCATCTACAGGGCTTTAAGACTTCCTGTCCAACCTATTGTTGAAGCCCCAGAAGGGAAGTGGGGCAGCCGAATAACTATTGAGCAAAGAAGGGGCACAGTTCCCGGGGTAGGACAGACATGTGGGGAATGAGAGGCTATGCATTATCTGCTAGTGTTGGCACCATAGTTTTAACTATTCTACCATTGATGGACCTTATCCTGGCTTAGGATTCCTTTTCCCTGGTGGAGTTTTAGCCTGATATTGAGGGTGACATGTTGCTGAGATTTTATGAGCAACAAAGTCTATGGCTAGAAGGAAAGTATGAGGTATGCACGCAGCTGGTGGATTATTTATACAAATAAGTGCCTTCTATGTGTTTGATTTAATTACTATGTGAATAATTGTGTATTATGTTATGGAATTCCTGTTATAATTATGTTTATGGATTTTTGTTGTTAGAAATGCATGTTTTTTCATATGTAGAGCATGATAATTTAATTAAATTGTATCAGAGTTGGAAAGTTTTCTGTGACATTTCCCTGCTTGAAGCCGGGGATGCTACAATGTGGAATAATAGCTCCAATTTCGACACTGAGCCTACATGGGTCCAATAACAGAGTGTTGAAGTAGGAATTCACAAAAAAAAAATTTGTAGAGGATGTCTCCAACATGTATGATAAAATTACTGTAGTGAATTTGGGGAAATTTCATGGGTAGTTTGAAAGAATCAAGCTGAGGAATTGAAAATGATAAAATTTAATCTCTAATTGGGGAAAATTTGGGATTGTATATGGCCAAATTTGAGTTTACAGAGCGGTCATGGCACCCATGACAAAATTGGAGCGAAATTGGGAAAAAGCACGAATTTGCACACGAGAATTCATGGTAAATTTGATGTGAAGGGGTCAAAATTCATGGGAATAGGTTGAATTAATATAGGTAGGGCCAAAATTGATTACATGAATATTATTTTCATAACTTAAGTGGCGAACAAGAAGAAATTATGCAATTGGGCATATTTGGAAAATTTTGAAAATAGGCATAATTGGAAAAAATTGTGAATTTTTCCATACGATGATGTCATCATGACGTGGAGGTTGTGTGTCATATGATGTGGAAGAATGATGACATGTACCTCCATGGTGGAAAAAAAAATGTGGCAGGTGAGTTGGCACCACAATAGCGGGCACTTTCCTGTCCGGGTTGAGCCAGGAGTCTAAGCCCCACAGAACCATGAGGCGGAGGTTTCCCTGGTGATTTTGGAAACCACAAAGGGGGGGAGGGGGGTGAAATCAACCAAATTTCAATAGGTCACCACATCAAATAAAACTAGTATTCTTTGCAACATCCCCTCTGTTAACGGTTGGCAAGGTTGGGGGGGTGCAATACAACGATGATCGTCGATCAAGATTGCGACAATTGATCGTCACCCAAACCTTATTCGTTAAATTAAAATGACATGCAAATTTGAGTGCCAAATTGAATGGGTGTGAGAAGGGGCCCGCCCATCCCCATGACCCAGTAAAAATATTCCACGTAGGAAACCAAGGGCAGTGGGGCCTGAAAAATAAGATAATGCGCGCTCTAGTGGAGGAAAAATATAAAGGAGAAGGAAGAGGGAGGTAAGAAGTCAACGGGGAAGGGACGAGGTGGAAAGGAGATGACATGGAACCACCCTAAATTGATAGATGGACTAGGATTCCATGTCAACATCCCAGTTAATGGGATTAACATAAAGTTTTCATACATTAATAAAAATTACTGGAAAATTGCATTGATTTCCAGGTCATGTTTTTGTAGGTCATTTTTGGAGGCCTAGGCCTAAACAAACATTTTTCGGAAATCAAATTCATACCAAAGTGTATGTCCTTCTAGGACATATAGTGTTTGCATAAAACAATATTGATCTTGGAGAGAGATTTCTAATGGTGTAAACTTTTCATCACACAAAGCTTGTATGAGGAAGTTACAAGTCAAACAATGGAAGGTAAATTTGAGATGAGTTAACTTCTAAAAGCCATAAATTCCTTCTTAGGAATCTTATTGGGGCACAAGAGTTGTCTATAGAGACATATTGATCCATAAAAGACATCTATGTAGTCAAAACAAAAATATGGGCACATAAAATGCACATGACGACATAGAAGGCACATGTAGCATTCAAGGTTAAAAAGATAAATTGGCCTTAAACTTCATTAGGATGTATCTAACATCCTGGAGCTCAAATGAAGGTCAAAATTGACAATAATGTTCAAAATATGGTCATGAAGCAACTTGTTTGAGATCCTATCAAAATCTCAAAGGAGCAGGTGCAACGATGCACATGTATAGCTAAAAATTGCACCTAGTTGAAGGGTGTGCAGAAGAAGAAATTGGGCGATATTCAAATGCCTATAGCTTCTACTCAAGACTCATAATTCAGAAAGAAAGTATTCATTAGAAAGGTCTTGGATAGAAGAGTCCAGTAATAGTGCATGATGTTTCTTTTACTAGATGCGCAATTAGCGAACATAGGTGGGGCCCACCACGGATGAGTTGGGCAATGACAGGTGTGGACTTGCAAGTATCGAGACATATTAGAACCAACAATTCAAAACATCTCACCAACACTTATGATAAAAAGAACCTCAGAATCATTGTTTATCAAATGAATCAAAAAGTCTAATTTTAGCTTGTTTCCCATCTCTTCATGATCATGTATAAAGAGGTCATACCCCTAAATATTATGAACATATTGAAGGGAAAAGAGATCATTAACAATTGGTCTAAGGACCACAACTCTATAGAGTGATTATTAGGGATGAGGCTTCCTTTTCTTGAAGTTAATAAAGTAATTAACTAATTACACATAAATTTAAGATGGTCGCATCTATTCTAAGTAAGGATAACATGTTGTTTCTTTTTTATATTGCTAGCATTCACTAGATGTATAGTCTCCTCTATCGCATGCAAAAATTAACAAAGGAAAAGTTGGATGCCCACATAGAGGAAAATGACCTATATGAAACATTAGATAAATGGTGGCATAAGACTAAGGCATTCAATAAATTTTCCTTAGGATGATGTTCCACCGAAAACTTTGACTCGCATGTCCATGATGTCATGCTCCTAATGACCAACTTGAATGAGAAACTTGAATGGGAAAGAGGACACAACCCACTTCTATGTAAAGTGGACACTAGTCCTTAACATATTTTATGAGGATGAGACCATATTCAATTGGGAAAGAATCATTTCAGGAAATATAGTGAATTGTAGCATCCCTACCTAGTAATCCTAATCAAAATATCATTACAACCATGATACATGTTTCCAAATTCCAGTCCTCAAAAACCATATCCCCATAATAACAACCAAATAAGCCTCCCAAGAAGAATAGGATTTAATAAAATGTATGTGCAAGTGAGAAAGTTAAAATGTAGTGAAGATAATAATCATAATCACACACAACATGCAATATACATTGATTTTCATAACAAGGAATAAACATAAGATTATCATATTAATAAACAACGATAAGGCACTTATCTTTTAACTGAAGATAATCCAATAACATATATATGTAAGAGAAATTTTCTACCCAACCGTAGGTATCTAGTTCATGTACCACCCCCAAGGTGGGTTATGAGGCCACCAAGATGAAGGAAACAAGCTACAAGCTTCTTTAACTCTTGGACCAACCCATTTGCTCTCACGCTCAACCAATCTTCTCGCTATAGAGTATTACATGAATCACACCAAATTATAATGTGAACCAAACTACAACTAGTAAAACTCAAACTAGTGATTGTTATTGGGCCAAAATCTAGATGGGTTCCCTATTTGAAATAATGTGAGGCCTAATTTGGACCTTTCACTAGGGACAACCTCTATTGGTTGCAAAAAGGTGCATTGTTCCTTGTCAATGGATTCTAAAAGTAAAAAATGGGAAACAAAAGTGTGAATGCGAATTTCAAAAGAGTGGATGATAGATCTATATTTATATTAAATCAACTATCATGACTATTTTTTCATAAATGTATTCTATAACAATGTTACAGATGTTTTTGGAAAAACTTAAAAAATAAGAAATACATAAAATACATAATTCTTTTACCTAATTTTAAATTTAAATTTGACATAAATATTGAATCTAATATTAACAAAGTTGTAAATCAATATTAATAAAATTTACATCATCTTTTACTAATAATAAAAAAATATCACAATTTTTGTACACTTACAAAATTACAAGTATAAAATATCAATCATGTTATTTACCATCATTTCAATTATTTTAAAATTGCTCATTATCATATCAATTACAAAAAAATTCAAATACTTTTATTATAAACCATTAAACGGTGAAAATATAAAACTAAAATATACCAGTCACGTTATTTATTATAGTTTTATATCATTTACAATAGATCTCACATCATCAACACTTTCTTTATGTGACAAATTTGTTCACAATTGATTTAATGAGTATTCATCACTCGCATCTTCATAGTTATATATTTTTATAATACTTTTTATGACCATAACCAAAACACTAAACTTTTACACCTAAAAATGATAAAAGTAAAAATTTAAATGACATTATTTACCATGGTCTCGATTCTTTTAAAATAGATTGCTATCATATCAATTAGAATTAACTACAAACAAAATTGAAGCACCTGTATTTACCATATAAAAGTTATAGAATTTATCACATAGAAAATATGGTAGTAAAATATACCATTCACAGTAATTATCATAATTTCAAATCTTTTATAATATATCTTACATAGATACTTTTTAGGGGGAACAACTTTGGCCACCATTGATTTAACAAGTATCTAAGTATATTTCATTCACATATTTACATATACATATTTTTATAATAAAAAAGTTCTAATCATCATTATAAGTGTTTTTTTTGGAATCATTTATAATCCTTGTCTCTTTAGAATCATAATTATCATTAAATTTCTCTCAAACTTATGTAAAATTTTGAGATAAACCTATGGATTCCTAGTACTGAAATAACTATTTTGAGATATAAGGTGATTATCCTCTTATAAATTAATATGAATTTCAATTAATCATCTTTCAACCTTAACCACTAAAATAAATAAAATATGGTAAAAACCCATTCACAATTTTGTTTTGCACTAATGTTCAATGTTCATATGAAAGCTCAAATATGCAATAGCACTTTTGAAGGAATTATTTAATACTTGGTCATATGAGATGGTCATTCACAATTTTGTTTTGCACTAATGTTCAATGTTCATATGAAAGCTCAAATATGCAATAGCACTTTTGAAGGAATTATTTAATACTTGGTCATATGAGATAAACGTTTTTAAGAAGATAAAAGTATAGGATTCTTGGAATTCTTGGCTATGAATTTTTTTAAGTAGTATTTTGTGAATTATATGTAACAATACTTCATTCATATAAGAAATAATCAAATGTTATTAGCCTTATTTCTCTCACATATATAGTTTTAAGTAATTTTATATACAAATATCACCATGATAGTTATAACCCACATTTTAATCATCATATGACCTCAATTGTGTTAAATTGAGCCATGTCAATCATGAATTGCACAAAATAGTCATAACAAAATCATTGAAATCTACACTATAATCTTAAAGTAGAAAAGTATTATTTTGTCAACTCATGAATGCCCTTATACCTCTAGAAAGGTGTAGATGGTGTGTATGGACACTGTCAAACCCTTATTTCTACTAATAGAGATTGATATATGTTTGTTTAACCATCATCATCTCATTATTTCATTAATGTATTGGTATAGTTAATATTGAATCTAGATCAAAATAAACTCTACCATTCACCTATAAATGGATTCATTGAGGTCACAACATTCATATGAATTCCATAATAAGGTTATGCTACTGGAATTTCTCCAGGGAGATTTAGCATAATAGCTTTGTCCCTCTACCATTGAGATTTCCATCACTTTTTCTACTAAGCTTAGAGTCGGAGGGAGGTAAAGGACTCATCCCAAAGGGTGACTTTGGAGCCAAGCTAGCTACATCAAGTCACTCCCATGGTGTTGCATTATTTTGTTAATTTCCTTTTATAATTTATTTTTTGAGTAGGATGATTACATGCGAGTCGTTTATTTCTATTATTTTCACTTTTATTTGTTGCTTAGTTTACACAACCACCAAGTAGGGTGTTTTCCACACTCTTGTGACAAAAAGACAATAACATCAAATGTTCATTTACTAATAATATTGTATCTTCAATAAAAGAAATGATATGAATTGATTAATATTTCTATTTTAAATTGAAATTTTCCAAACTAATAAAATTGATTACATATTCTCTATATTAATCAACAAATTAATAAAAAAAATTACGTCATACAAAAATTATTATAATAGATATATTAATCATTTTGTTATACATTATTTTTTTCACCTATAACCTTAAAGCATGATATAGCCATTATAATCTCCTAAATCTCCTAAATTGAATCTTTTTGGATATATCTCTTACAATCATGCTGCCTTTCTTTGAAACAAACTATAAATACTGTCTTGCTAGTTGTCAATTAGCAACATGTAACCACCCTCAAAATAGCCAAAGTATATCTATCTATCTTTCCACTTTTGCAATTTAGAAAAGTGGATGAAGAAAGTGTCTAATATATTTTGCCACAAATTTATCAACAACAATGAGAGATGTAATTATTTTTTCTATTAATATGAAAAATAAGAATCTAATCGAAATAGAAAGGAAAAAGGATTTGGATAAACCAAATATAAATTTCTATATCATGAATGGACAATACATGATATCTTTTTATAAGCAAAATTTAAGGAAATTTTAAGTAACTCCAAGTATAGTTATGTTCATTCTCGTTTCTAGTTTCATATGCCCATTTACTTGGATGGAATGTGTCATAGAAAATTATTTCAAATATAGGTAGAAAATAGGATGTTTCCATTAAGGTGTGGGTAAAAACACTTTTTATTGATTAAGTAATGAAATTAAGATAGAAATGGGCTTACTTTAGTAGGTTAGCACAATCAGGGAATGCATGTTAGGATATTTATACACACATGAGTTAGTTAAGATCAACTTGGTATAATGTGTCATTAGGTTAAAGTGTGTTTCTTTAGTATGCATTAGTATGTATTTGTAGTTACAAAATTTGACGCTCATGATATGTTCCCGACATAGAGTGATCCGACAGTCGTGACATGTTCCCGACATAGAGTGATCCGACAGTCGTGACATGTTCCCGACATAGAGTGATCTAATGGTTCATATTATCCTTGATCTTAATAGCTACATTGATCCATGGATTAACACCCGATTGGTCCATGATCTCTATGTAAAGAGCATGGAGGGTCATTTTTCAATGGTCGATTTTGAGAAAATCTCTTGTAAATATTTCTGTAATTTTTTTCTTTTGCATTAATAAATTGCTCCAAGTGGCCACATTGGTTGGGGTCGTGGATGTCTCCTCGTAGGGGTTTTACTATGTGAAAACATCAACATGTTGATCTTTGATCTGGTTGTGTGAGTGGTTATTGAAGGTGTTCATCCTCTATTGGAATGCATGTGTTTTCAAACATGGTATCAGAGCTCATATGAAGACCCACTCCCATTGTAGAATGAGATCGTGAAGCCGTGTTGCCTCATCTTTGGTTTCTTCCATTTTCGTACATTTCTAGGTTGAGAGGATTGTTCCATTGCATATAAAGTGGCCATTTTAATTAGGAACATTTTCCATTTCACTCGAAAAGGTTTATGTTTTTACAAGATACAACCATTTCAGTCTTATCTAAAGGTATAAAGCCTGAATACGCCTTTTTAAATTTTTACAGAGTTATTATTTAGGTTTTTAGTTTTTTATTTATGGGTTCCTACTCTTTTGGATTTTCGTATGTTGTTTTCCCCGCACCGTATGCAATATTTTCAAATTATTAACAGACCGGAAAGGGTTTTCCTATCTATATATTCTCTTTGTCATGTGCTCTGTGCGATCTCTATAAAATCAAAAATAGAGGGAAATTTGCATTTTCCGCATAAGCTAACCGAGATCTAACTCTTATTGCCGTCGAGAAGAAATTTTTTTTTCTTGTGAGGAAAGAGTTTTTTATGATCATGCTCTCCATGGTCATATTCAATAACAAAAACAACAACAACAACAACAACAACAAAAATAACATCAACATCAACAACAATGCCAATCCTTCCTCTAAACAATATAATATGTTTTTCACTAGCTCACTTTGTTAAAAGTTACTTTACTTAGAAAGAGGTCTTGACTTCAAGTCACTCTTTTGTTACTTTTTTTTGAAAATATTCATGCATTGATTGTAAAGTTCATTTCACTTAATTTATAAAAGTGGATCACTATTAAATAACTTTAAATATTTTTTTTTTAGTTATTTTTTGCGTGCAACTTTCATTTATAAAGTAACTATATTATAAAAGTGATTCTGACTTGTTCTACAAAAGGGAGACACTTCGTAAGTAACTTATTTAAAATTGATCTTATAGGAACATTTAGGAAGATTATCATGTTAGGGTCCTAACCTTCACATAGGTAGAGCAATATATTCGGATGTAATAATGGTCAATATTAATAAGGCCTTTCAATAAAATAGAATAAGGCGGATGTAAGAAGACCTAATAGAAGCTTCCGCTTCTAGAAGGATCTTCCTCTAGATGCTTCTCTTCATAGACATATTTAGTATAAATAAGGGTCGAGGGTATGAAAACCCTATCTTGGAGATTATTGTAACAGAGCGTTGCTCAACTGGAGGTTGCCCCCTCGAAGAGGCCCATGAACCTTGCTTTCTGAGTCAAAGTGTTATTTCTGTTGTTGTTCTTATATCATTTATGTATTATTGTGGAGATTATGCTAGTTATATTACTGTTATTCTGCCATTTCTAGCATTTTATTTATGTTCTGCATACTTTTTATATCTATTATATTACAAGTGGTATCAGAGCACTTTCCTTGGCAGAAATTGTGGGATTTTCTTTTTTCCAAGGTAGAGACGTATTATGGCGTCTTTAAGCCATAGAGATCTGTCGTTACACGCATAAACCCATGGTTGAAGGATTCATACACGCAGGAAATACAAGTGGTTCTTAAGCGCACATCCGTTGGCCACCCTTGTAACCCGTGTTGGTACCCCTTCGAGTGGTAGCGCATCAGACAACACCTGTGTACAGATCGACCTAGATTTCCTGAATCCCTCTTTAGATAAACTGATCGGTCGCCTGACTGCTATAGTGCCACTGAGAATAGAACTCGGTAAGATACTCTCTAGTACCTGCGTAGTCAGGTAGTATGGCTAAGGGTACGGTCTATCCTCCTTAGTTAGTGCCTTGAGATATTGGGCCAAGTACTATTGTTGGACCCCGCACGTATATAAGAGAGCTATAGCATAGGGAAAACCCTTGTCTATAGAACCCTTGAATACCTAACCCTTGGGGGATAGAAACATAAACAAATTAAAATAGACAAGATTTGTTACCACGCAACTATGTTCGGGTTGTCAAATCACTACACTTTTCTTACTAGTTAAGCATTTGGGGATTTCATCACTGCAGTATTCTTTAGACCGGAGTATAACTCCGTAGGTGTAAAAAAAAAAAAAAAGTCTAGAAATGTTTTCACCATTATTTGAGATCTATTCCATTGGATTCATCTCTTCGCCCTTATCACATTCATCCATATCAATTTTTCGGCAAAATTTTTGACCCCACCCACCCCTTTTYAGTTCACCCATCTTCATGGCCCATACTCGTAGCCAATACCTGGAAGCTCGCTTCAACACCTTGCAATCTGGTCTCCTCGAGACCCAAAAAGAAGTAAAACAACTCAGTGCCAATGTTGCCTCCATCGATACAACCATCAATAAAACCATAAATACAACCATGCAGTCCTCAATGGAGGAAGTCAAACAAGAACTGACCACCCATATTGAATCTGTCTTTGCATCACTCTGCACCAAACTGAAGATCCTTATAGATGACCCTTTCTCTGACGCACCTCCAAAGACTGAAGGTGAACATTCCTCCCATTCCCATACCTTTCAGCACCATCACTTTCAACGTGACCTACGCCTTCCGCGGGTGGATGTGACCAAATTTGATGGCTCGGACCCCACTGGTTGGGTAACCCAAATGGAACATTATTTCTCTTTATACGACATTACAGATGACTTGGCCAAACTTCGATATGGTGTTCTCCATCTAGATCAAGAATGTTGGCAATGGTGGCAATGGAGAAAAACTTCCTGTCAAGGGTATATTKCTTGGACCCAATTTATGACTGAGCTTTATGAACGGTTTGACACTGACACCAACCATTTGGACCATTTGAAAAAGTTGAAACAATCAAGAGTAATAGAAGACTTCATAGCTTCCTTTGAGTGCCTGGCTTTTCAAACAGAGGGCATGAGTGATGCTTTCTTTCGAGAGTGTTTTATCAGTGGCCTCAAGGAGGATATTCAGGCCCATGTCCTCATGGCTAGACCCTCGAGTTGGGTGGAGGCTACTAAAAGAGATAAAGAATCACAACAAGTTGTATCCTCTCAAAACCGAAAACCCTCCTTTATCCCTCGCCCTAAACCCATAAATCCCACTACTCCCTCCGCCCCATTAAAGATCCAAAAATTGACCAGGGCTGAAATGGATGAACACCAACTCAAAGGCCTTTGTTATAATTGTGATGAAAAATATTTCCTGGGCCACAAGTGTAAGGAACAAAATATTTTTATGGCCATCTCTGAGGATATTTAAGAAGAGGATGTTGAAACTCCCCTTGTGTCTGATTCACCTAAAATCACTGACATAACCCCTCCCTCAGACCCTCCTGAAGTGGAACCATTCATTTCCCTCAATGCTCTCACTGGCTTCTCCGCTCCCCAAATCCTCAAGTTAATTAGTTACATCAAGCATCAGAAGGTCATCATTCTGGTTGATAGTGGAAGCACCCATAATTTTATTCATCACCACATTGCCCAAGAAACTCATTGCTACATCCATGCCGTCCACAATTTCCAAATCATGATTGCCAATGGTGGTTTATTGAAATGTGGAGGGTGTTTTGAAAATGTCCATTTCCAAATTGATGACTGCCACCTAGAATCCCATATGTTTGCTATCGACATGGGTGGTTGTGACATTATGTTGGGTGTAGACTAGCTAAGGACTTTGGGTCCCATTCTCGTGGATTTTAAGGAATTAACCATGCAATTCGACCAGAAAGGCCAGCAATATAAATTCCAAGGCATCACTGTTAGTTCACCTGGGGTCATTAGTTCCCATCGCATGGAAAAGTTGCTCAAAAAAGGTCATTCTGGTGTCATTGTCCAATTCCATGCCATACAAGCAACAGAGACACCCCCGGTGCCGCAAGACCTCCAAGCCCTCCTTTCTAAACATTAAATGGTATTTTCCACTCCCCAAGGACTCCCTCCTTCCCGCGGTGTTCATGATCATTCCATTCCCCTTGTACTAGGAATCCTTCATCCCAATATCCGTCTGTATCACCACCCCTTTTCACAAAAAAATGAAATTGAGAAAATGGTCTAGGAACTCCTTAATGCAGGCGTTATCCACCCTAGTACAATTCATGGTCCTGAAGAAAGAAGGTGCTTGGAGAATGTGTCATGACTTCCGTGCCCTCAACAAACTGACCATTAAAGACAAATTTCCCATTCCTGTCATTGATGACCTCCTGGATGAATTGAGTGGCGCCCAATTCTTTACTAAACTTGATATTCACTCGGGCTATCACCAGATACATATGAAAGAGGAAGACATTCCCATGTTTCGAACTCATGAGGGTCACTATGAGTTTTTGGTCATGCCCTTTAGCTTGTGTAATGCCCCCTCCACCTTCCAAAGCCTCATGAATCATGTCTTCCTTCCCTTTCTCCATCATTTTGTCTTAGTTTTCTTTGATGATATCCTAATCTATAGAAAAACCTGGACAGACCATCTTACTCATGTGGTTCGAGTTCTCCATCTACTCTCTCAGCACAAAATTTTCCTAAAATAGTCTAAATGTGCTTTTGGTGCCTCAGAAGTAGAATACTTGGGTCATCTGGTGGGAAAGGATGGCTTCAGGATGGATCCGAAAATGATTGAAGCTATGCAAGACTAGCCGCACCCAAAGACTCTCAAAATCTTGCGGGGATTTCTGGTCTTAATAGGGTATTATCGCAAGTTTGTTAAGAATTATGGAAATATTGCAGCACCTCTCACCGCTCTCCTAAAAAATAACTCTTTCACTTGGACTCCAACCACTGCTCAAGCTTTTCAAACCTTGAAGATGGCCATGTGCAACACTCTGGTTCTGGCCCTTCCTAATTTCACAAAGACCTTTGTGTTGGAATGTGATGCCTCAGGGAAAGGAATCGGTGTTGTCCTTATGCAAGAGGGTCGACCTTTGGCCTTCACCAGCAAGAAACTAGCTGAAAGGAATATGAGCAAACCCGTCTATGAAAAGGAAATGTTGGCTATTCTGCATGTCGTTGATCTGTGGTGCCCTTATCTCTTGGGGCAACGTTTCCAAATTAAGACAGACCATCAAAGTCTCAAGTACTCTATGGAACAACACATTTCCTCCCCGGAGCAACAAAATTGGGTGACTAAGCTCTTTGGATATGATTATGAGATCATTTACAAGAAAGGAAAAGACAATGTGGTGGTAGATGCACTGTCCCAAAAATATGAAGAAGAAGGATCCCTTTTTTCTCTTTCCTTCATTGTACCAGATTGGATCCAACCTGTTTGCCAGGAATGGCTACAAGATCCCAAAATTTTGCATATGATCCTGCAATTGCAGACCAATGCTCCATCTCCCCCAGGGTACTCTTGGCTCTAGGATGAGCTTCGATATAAAGGATGTTTGTATTTAAGTAAACAATCAAAGCTTAAATCCACGGTACTTTCTAAGCTTCATGCTACACCCACAATGGGGCACTCCGGGTTCACCAAAACCTATGACAGGGTCAAACGTTCTTTTTTCTGGGATGGTATGAAACATGAAATATATAATTTTGTCACTGAATGTGATGTGCAACAAGGGAGAAACTCAAATCTTTGGGCACACTACAACCGCTTCCGATTCCACCTGCTATTTGGAAGGATACCTCTATGGACTTTATTACCGGCTTAACCAAATCGGGAAATAAATCAATCATAATGGTGGTTGTGGATCGTCTTTCCAAGTATGCTCATTTCTGCGCTCTTCAACACCCATTTACTACATCCATGGTGGCTCAAATTTTCATGGACCAAGTCTACAAGCTTCATGGTAGGCTGCACTCTATTGTTTCTAATCGTGACCCAACTTTCACAAGCAATTTTTGGCAAGAATTGTTCAAGCTACAGGGCACCCAATTGCATCTCAGCACAACTTATCATCCCTAGACTGATGGTCAAATGGAAGTTGTCAACAAATGTTTGGAAACATATCTGAGGTGTTTTGCCTCTGAAAATAAAAATCAGTGGGCTCAATGGTTACCCCTAGCTAAATGGTGGTACAACACTTCCTACCATACAACTACATGCATGACTCCTTTTGAAGCGCTATATGGATCAAATCCACCTTCAGTTCTCTCATACTTACCGGGTACCTCGAAGGTCCAGGCGGTTGACCAAACACTTACAGTTCGAGAGGATATTCTTCGTACCCTCAAAGAGAACTTGGTCATGGAACATAATCACATGAAGCAACAAGAATATCAAAGTCGCTCTGAACGTCAATTTGCAGAAGGGGATCAGGTGTTTCTACAATTGCAACCATACAAGAAAACTTCCCTCAAGGCCGAGCATTTTCAGAAGCTAGCGCCCAAATTTTATGGTCCTTATACAGTTCTCAAACGTGTGGGACAAGTCGCCTATCAATTAGTTCTACCCAGTCATTCGAAGATACATCTTGTTTTTCATGTTTCATGCTTAAAGAAGGTGATTGGAACTAGGTGCCAAATTCAAACCAACCTTCCCGAGTTAGCTGAAGAAGGATCCATTTGGCTACAGCCAGAAGTAGTTTTGGACCAGCGTGAACATCACCTATGTCAGAGAACCATCAAGGAAGTGCTAGTCCATTGGAAATATACAACTCCAGTAAATGCCACTTGGGAACCAACTACCATTCTGCAACAGTTTCCACATCTCAATCCTTGAGGACAAAGTTGTATTTAAGGGGGCAGACATGTTAGGGTCCTAACCCGCACATAGGTAGAGAAATATATTCAGATGTAATAAAGGTCAATATTAATAAGTCCTTTCAATAAAATAGAATAAGGTGGATGTAAGAAGACCTAATAGAAGCTTCCTCTTCTAGAAGGATCTTCCTCTAGATGCTTCTCTTGATAGACATATTTAGTATAAATAAGGTTTGAGGGTATGAAAACCCTAGCTTGGAGATTATTGTAACAGAGTGTTGCTCGACTGGATGTTTCCCCCTCGAAGAGGCCCATGGACATTGCTTTATGAATCAAAGTGTTATTTCTGTTGTTGTTCTTATATCATTTATGTGTTATTGTGTAGATTATGCTGGTTGTATTACTGTTATTCTACCATGTCTAGCATTTTATTTCTGTTCTGCATACTTTTTATATATCGTATATTACATATTATTACGTGGACCTGCTTCTACTTTCCATGTGACTCTTTGGTTACCGTTTATGCCTTTTTTAAAAAGGGAATAATGTTCACACCTGAAGTCCGTTTTTAGTGCTATTTTTTTAAACAACCTAATTTTTCAAGATCTTTTCATTCATACCATAAGTTTCAATTTTTAAAACCATATTATATTCATATTTAATATGGATTCTCCCAATGATATTTTTCTTACCAACACCAACTAATTCCAATGGAAGTCCCATATGGAGGATTTATTAAGAAGCAAAGGACTATACCATATTACATTGGGAAAAGAACTAGAACCTACTGATGATGAAAATAAAATAAAATGGGAAAATAAGAATGTCGAAGCATGTGGAATGATTGGAATGTCCATCTCTCCTGATTTAAGGTTTCACCTTCAAGGAATTGATGACCCTAATGAAGCTTGGGGAAATCTTGAATTTGTGTTTGGTAATGTAATATTCCATATATAAAATAGTATGCAGAACATAAATAAATGGCTAGAAATGGCAGATAAACAATTATATAACCAGAACAATACCAAAATAATACCATAATAACACCAGAAAGAGAAATTTTAATACTGATAGCAATGTTCACTTGCCTCTTTGTGGGGGCAACCTCCAGCAGAGCATATCTCTATTACAATAATATCCAAGACAAGATTTCTCATACCCTCTACTTCTATTTATACTAAAGCTATCTATCCAAAAGAACAATCTAGAGGAAGATCCTTCTAGAAGTGGAAGCTTCTATTAAGTCTTCTTACATTTGACTTGTTCTTCCTTATTTCAAGGCCTTATTAATATTGGCCATTATTACATGGAATTATATTATTCTACCTACATGAGGGGTTAGGGAGTTAGGTCCCTAACATGTAAACACAATATTATTCAATCCCACCATATAAAAAATCAGATAATGACTTTAAGTCCAAATGATTTTTCTTGCATTGAAGACTATTTATCTAAGTTCAAACACTTAGAATTTTATGTGCATAATGTAACATAAAACTGGAAGAAGAACGTTCCATATATATTATTCTTGCTAAGCTTGGTAGTGCATATTTATTGTTCATATCTGCCTTCTATGCCACTAGAGAAGCTCTAGGGACTGCTTATAAAATTCCATCTCTTGAGTCCTTTAGTGATGCTTTGATTAGAGAGCAAGATAAAATTGTGCAACTTGGAGTGATCAACACTGCAGTTACCTCGAACAAAGCCTTAGTGGCCCAACAAAAAGATAAATCCAAAAATCCAAAGAAGAAACATCTCACCATAAAACCAAGAAAAAAAAGGGTCCCAAACCCACTCAGCCAAATTTTGCTCCTAATGGTGACAAAGGAGAAAAATCATAAAGTAAGAAGACTGATAGACATTGCAACTTTTGTGGGAAACATGGTCATAATGTGTAATGTTCCTGACTTGGATAGTCTTGGAAATGTTGTTAATGTGTATGTAGGATCTATTGTTTACAACATATAAATGATCATACAAATAATAAATGAGACAAAGGACTACAAAGTTGGTATTATGATATCTCTGTGGATAACAAAATGGCCGAATGTGGCTGAATAAACTGACAATACTCAACTAGATCAACAGACAAAATATCTTAGCTGGAATACAAATAAGAAACTAAAAGATAATACCCAGAATATGGGAGCAATGTGGAATCAATGGATGCGTTGGGACTATGGCAACTCTGACGGTAACTGCTGGAAGTCTGGAAAGTTCTCCCTGGGAGCTATACTTCTTGGAATGTCCTGGAAACTGTCTCAAATGATGTGCCCTGCTCTAGTCCTCAGTATTGGTATCTTCCGGACCCCTCTGCTGATGAATCTGGACCCCGAATGGATAACCCTGGGGGAATGCGCACCTCTTCTTCTGGCAAAATGCGTCCTAGTGATTCCATCGTTGGAATCAGAAGAGATATGTCTCAAAACGACCACCTTGGTCTACTTGGAAATGGGTCGGAAGGGTTTTCCTGAATCTGGTCTGATGCTCGCTCTGGAACCCCAAATGTGCCCGCCAAAAGTGTCGCACATCCAAGTCTGGAAAATGCGTCCCAGTTGATTCCTCCATTGGAATATGATGAGGAACTAGAAAAAAGATGCGCCTTTCCCTCCTCTCAAATGAGTCAGAGGGAAATCTCAGAATTCTCCCTGAATGGGATAAGTTGACTACAACCCCTCTCAGAAGCTATGCACTTCTCTAGATAAATGTGCCCTTGCTGCTGAACACTGTGTAACTGCTGTTGAAGAATGATGGAAGACATGAATGATCTTCTTGGTGACTAGGTTGTGTCTCTCAACACCGAAATTATCCAACTGGTGTCTTCCTCCTAGAATCCACTGAACTATCTCTTCTGAGATGCGCCTCTTCTCCTCGATGACAAGTCATAATCTGCATAATCATGAATTAGGTCATTGACCCTTCCTTTATAGATTTCCAAAACCCTAAATCATGTTGAAACCCTAATTCACTGTTGACTCCCAAAACCCTAAATCACTGCTGAAACCGTAATTCATTGTTGACTTATATTCTTAGCTCATAATGAATTAAAAGAACTTTTAACCCTTTTTAGCTCAATGCCACTTTATGAATATAACACATGTGACTGGAGTGACCTCTAGTAACCCTATTTACGCCTCTTTGGCCTTGGATATAGTCTAATAGGGTGGTTTATACCATTAAGCCTCCTCTCTAGAGATCCTATTTGGAAAGGGACATTACAGTCCCCCCTTCCCAAAATCGCTTGTCATCAAGCAATACTAGTTCAGGGTGCTGCAACACCTACTCACTCTCCCAAGTAGCATCCTCTACTGGAAGCCCTCTCCATCTGATCAAACACTCTTTGATGACCATTCTCCTCAGTTTCCTCTCCCGAAACTCCAAAACCTCCTCCATAACTAAATCTAACTATCCCTCCTCATCCAACGGGGGAAGCTCCTCTAATGTGCTAATGAATTGTCCCACTGCATTTTTTAGGAAAGACATGTGGAACGTGTTATGAATATTTATCCCCTCTAGAAGCTCTAGCTCGTAAGAAACCTCGCCTACTCAATGGATGATCCTGTAAGGACCATAGAATCTGGGCTTGAGCTTCTCAGCCCCACTCTTTTTCAAAGATGACTATTTGTAGGGTTGGAGTCTCAAGAAAACTAAATCTCCAACCTCAAATATGCGCTCTATTCTGTGCCTGTCCACACTTATCTTCTGTCGGTTTTGCATCATCTGCAGTTTCTCTTTCAACAACTTGAGAATATTCTGACTCTCTATGATCCAATTTTTGGCCTTGGGAGCTTTTCTCTCCCCGAATACCAAGTTTACCAAAGTGGGAGCATCATATCTGTACAATGCTCAGAAGGGTGTCATACTAATGGACATGTGGAAGGTGGTGTTGTAGCAATGTTATCCTAAATGTAACTACTTTACCCACATTCTCTATTGTCCTCCTACATAGTTCATCAAATACCCTTCAACCCACTTGTTGACAATCTCAGTGTGCCCATCTATCTGAGGGTGATAGATGGTGCTAGGTGTCAACTCTGTCCCTACCAATCGAAACAACTCTCTCCAAAATGTCCCTATGAAACGACTGTCCCTGTCACTGATGATGTTCTTTGGCAACCCATGAATTCTGAAGACCTCCCTAAAGAAAAGCTCGGCTACCTAGACTGTGTTGTACTCTATCGGTATGGCATAGAAGTGAGCAAACTTGGTCAATATGTCGACCACTACATAGATACAATCCTTACCCTGGACCTTGGGTAGACCTATGATGAAGTCCATAGATATACTCTCCCATTTCTTCTCTGGAATGGGGAGTGGCTGAAGTATCCCTGTTGGAAAAGCATGCTCTGACTTGTTCTGCTGGCAAGTCACATACTCACTAATGTGTCTCATAACATCCTGTTTGAGGCCCTTCCATGAGAACCTCTCTCTGATTTATCTATAGGTTTTGAAAAACCCATGATGGCCTACTAGAGATGAATCATGAACTTCTGTGAGGATCTTCTTCTTGAGCCCTGAATCTAGCACCAAGTAGACTCTATCCTTGTAAATTTTGACATCATCAATGACCCTATACTGGTCATCTTATATCTTCCCATCCATCAATTCACAAACGAACTTGTTCTTGGAATATTCCACTAACAAGTGGGATTTCCAATCTGCTGAAATCTCCATCAAAGAACATGTCACAGGTCTCCTCAATAGTGCATCGGGCATAATGTTCTTCTTCCCCTTGACATACTCTATGTCAAATTCGAATGCCTATACCTTTGTCACCCATTTTTGTTGGTGCTCACTGAGGTCCTTCTACTCAAGGAAATACTTCAAACTGTTGTGATCAGACTTGACCATGAATTTGCTGCCCACCAAATATTGTCTGAACTTGGTCAAGGCATGCATAATTGGAGTACAACCTCTCAGGTTGACTAAGCTTTCATCTCTCGAATACAATGGGGTGTCCTCCCTGCATCAAAACTGCATCGATCCCTTCGCCGGATGCATCCCACTCTAGTACAAATGGCAAGG
The DNA here is from genome assembly GCA_009831015.1 of Picea engelmannii. Taxonomy (NCBI): domain Eukaryota; kingdom Viridiplantae; phylum Streptophyta; class Pinopsida; order Pinales; family Pinaceae; genus Picea; species Picea engelmannii. The sequence goes on along the minus strand of ML779019.1, from coordinate 637,536 downwards.
TGAAGTCTGGTAGTGCCAACACTAGACAAGTGCCCATGACTTCCTTCATGTGATCAAAGGCTTCCTTTGATTTCTCGGTCCATATGAAGGCCCCATGCTTTGTAATATCTATCAACGGTGCTCCAAGCTAAGAAAAACCCTGGATGAACCGCCTGTAACAGTTTCACAACTCGAAGAACCTCCTCAATTCTATCATGTTCTTGGGCGTCAACCAATCCAAAATGGCCCTGATCTTCTCTTGATGCACCTGTACCCCCTGTGCACTGATGATGTGGCCTAAGTAAAGCATCTCTGTCATACTAAAATCACACTTGGACTCTTTGGCATATAATTATTGTGCCTCCATGATGCTCAATACCTCATCCAAATGCCTCATATGCTCTTGCCATGATCGGCTATAGATCAAGATGTCGTCGAAGAAAACCAAGACTGATTTCCTTAACTGATCCCTGAATATATGGTTCATGCAAGACTGGAATGTAGCGGGTGAATTGGTTAGCCCAAATGGAATAAATAGGAGCTCGAAGTGTCCAAAATGACATCGAAATGTCATCTTCTCTATGTCCTATTCTTGGATGCCGATTTGATGATATCCAGAGCGTAGATCAATTTTTGAGAATAAAACTATCCCATGCAGTTCATCCATCAACTCGTCAATGCGTGGGATAGGGTACCGGTTCTTGATGGTTTTCTTGTTCAAGGCTTGGTAATCAATGCACATACTCATGGTGCCATCCTTCTTCAGAACTAAGACAACTGAAGAATCAAATGGGTTGTTGCTCGGTCTAATGTGTCCCATCTCTAGCAATTCCTTGATTGCCTTATCTATCTCATCCTTAAACCTCCTAGGATAACGATAGGAGGGGGGGTGATCATAGGTTTGGTCCCCTCCTCCAACTCAATGGTGTGCTCAAACCCCCTATCAGGTGGTCTCCCTGGTGGAATTGCCTCAAATACCTACTGATGTCATCCCAATAAATTCTTGATCTTTGTATGGTACTATTGTCGACCTTCCAAAACCTTATGAGCAGTGATCAAGCATTCTGCGACATATGCTACATCCCCATGTTTGAATATCCTCTCCATCCTCTTGGCTAAAACTGTCCTAGGTGCTCTTGTCGGCATACCTCTTAGAACAACCTTCTTCCCATCCTGGTCTATGAATCCCATTGCCAAGGTTTGGTAGTTGATGGTGATTTTTCCCAAGGTAATCACCCACTGAACTCCTAGCACCACATCTATGTCCGATAGGTCAACCACATAAAATGTCTCTCAATGTGTAGTTGCCTAACTTCATCTCTAAGTTTGGAACTCTGTCTAGACACTCCACTGTGTGGCCATCTTCTACCACAACATTAAATGCCTCAAACTCCTCTGTCTGAAGTGCCCGTATCGATACTAGTGAAGTGTCGATGAAGTTGTGGGTGGCCCCACCATCCATCAGAGCTATTTCCCATTGCCCCTGAATAATCCCTTTGATAAGGAGGGTATCATACCTGGGAACACTAGAAAGGGTTGCTATGACTCCTCCCTTTGCTAGTTTCCTCCTGTTAGCCTTCTCTGGCAGTTGTGGGACTACTGGAGGATGGGCTCTTGTCGGTGTTGGTGGTCTATGGGGAGGCTACTCCTCTGCTGGTGTTGACTCCTCCTCTGAACTAGTGGATCCACTGTCTTGCTCCTCCTCCTCACTATCCACACTGTCTATTGCTACCTCAATATAATGAATCTCTCCCTTGCCCATGCACCTGTGGCCTGGGACCCAAGGATCTTTGTAGCTGAAGCAAATCTTCTGCCTCATAATATCTCGCCTAGTATCATCATCCAAATTCTCCTTACCCTTCCATTCTCTTTGGAATGGCTTCTTGTCTCAATCCCTCTGGGGAAAAAATGGTTTGGAGAAAGTTTTAGTCTTTGGCACTGAGTCTGCCAGATCTCGAGTGCGAAGGATGTCATCCTACAAACTGGGAGGCTTGTATGCCTTCACCCATCCTCTTAAAGGCAATATGAGTCCTTTTGTGAATAGCATGATCAGCTTGGGCTCTAATGTATCTGTCACTACCATGACTACCCATTGAAACTATGTGATGAATGCCATTGTTGTGCCAGTTTGTCTCAACTGGGCTAGATTTCTAAAGTGTATCTTAGGATCCTTCCTGTCAAACCTATCCATGAGCCTATTTGTAAAATTCCTATAGGAGGTGATGTGACTGTGACCCAATGTCACCAGTCCATGATACCACCACTCGTGTGCCTCACCCTCCAAGTGTAAGGTCATGAAACTGATGGCCTTTGTCTCGGTGATCTAGTTGAGATTGTAATACGTGTCTAGCTTATGTACCCAAGATCTGGCGGTGTATTTGGATGATCTATCGAAAGAAGGGATGGTGAGGTTCCCAACTTTTTGGATGAAATCAAGGTTATGCCCCTGCTGCTGTTGTGGTCCTTCCCTCTGCGGATCTCTGGGGCGGTTTCTGAGTCTGAGTCCACAGTACTCGACTAAGGTCATGTCCTTATGGAAGTCATGACCCAATGCTGTGTACTCCCTCCTATACTCTGCAATGTCCTCTGCACGAGTGGGTGGCCTCTGTGCTATCGGTGGCAGTGCTGCTACCAGGGGTGCCCTCTGGAAACTAGGAAAGAAGGGTTTGGGAATCGTGTATGTGTGAGAGGGTGACTAGGGTCTATTGCCTACTCCTAAGTTATCCTATGTTGCATGTGGGACTTGTGTGTCTGGGGTGCCCACTCTAGCCAATCTATCAACCACCTGTTCCAAGGACTGAGACATGGTCAGTTGATTGACTAACATATTGTTGATAACCTGCATGAAAGATGTCTTTTGATCTACGAGGGCCTTTCCATTGCCCTCTAGTTGCTCATATCTGTCTCCTAGCATCCTCTCTGCCTCGTTCTCAACCCCTCCCTCTGCCATTCTCTCTGCTTCTCTGTGTGCCTCTTCCTCTTCCTCTGAGCTAGGAGGAAAAGGGGGAAGATCAGGCCTATGCCTTTTTTCCTTATGCCTGTTGTAAGTGACATATTCTTCACCTACGTGTTCATGACCCTCTGGATATTCTATTGCACTCATTGTCTTTAGTCACAGGCTGACAGGACTAAAGTTTTGATACCACTGTAATGTTCCTGACTTGGATAGTCTAGGAAATGTTGTTAATGTGTATGTAGGATCTATTGTTTACAACATATAAATGATCATACAAATAATAAATGCGACAAAAGACTGCAAAGTTTGTATTATGATATCTCTGTGGATTACAAAATGGCTGAATGCAGCTGAATAATCTGACAATACTCGACTAGATCAATAGACAAAGGATCTTATCCGGAATACAAATAAGAACTTAAAGATAATACCCGGAATATGGGATCACTGTGGAATCAATGGATGCATTGGGACTATGGCAGCTCTAACAGTAATTGTTGGAAGTCTGGAAAGTTCGACCTGGGAGCTATACTTCTCGGAATGGCCTAGAAACTATCCCAAATGATGTGCCCTGCTCTAATCCTCAATACTGGTATCTGTCAGACCCCTCTGCTGATGAATCTGGACCCCGGATGGATACCCTTGGGGGAATGCGCCCCTCTTCTTCTGGAAAAATGCATCCTAGTGGTTCCACCATTGGAATCGGATGAGATATGTCTCAAAATGACCACCTTGATCTAATGGGAAATGGGTCCGAAGGGTTTGCATGAATCTGGTCTGATGCTCGTTCTGGAACCCCAAATGTGCCCACCAAAAGTGTTGCACGTCCAAGTCTAGAAAATGTGTCCCAGTTGATTCCTCTATCAGAATCTGATGAGGAAATAGGAAAAATATGCGCCTCTCCCTCCTCTCAAATGGGTTAGAGGGAAATCTCAGAATTCTCCCTGGATGGGATAAGTCGACTAAAAACCCTCTCAGAAGCTGCACCCTCACTCTGGATGAATGCGCCCTTGTTGTTGAACACTGTGTAACTGCTGCTGAAGAATGATGGAAGACCTGAATGATCTTCCTGGTGACTAGGGTGTGTCTCTCAACACCGAAATCATCCAACTAATGTCTTCCTCCTAGAATCCACTGAACTATCTCTCCTAAGATGCGCCTCTTCTCCTCGTTGACAAGTCATAATTTGCATAATCCTGAATTAGGTCACTGACTCTTCCTTTATAGCTTTCCAAAACCCTAAATCATGATGAAACCCTAATTCATTGCTGACTCTCAAAACTCTAAATCACTGCTAAAACCCTAATTCACTGTTGACTTCTATTTTTAGCTCATAGTGAATTAAAAGCGCTTTTAACCCTTTTTAGCTCAATGTCGCTTTCTGAATATAACACCTGTGACTGGAGTGACCTCTAGTAACCTATTTACCCTTCTTTGGCCCTGGCTATAGTTTAACGGGGCAGTTTAGACCATTAAGCCTCCTCTCTGGAGCTCCTATTTGGAAAGGGACATTACATAATGAGTCCAAATGTTTTAAGAAAATCTCAACTTTAGAAGCAACGATGAATAAGCACAACATCATTATTGATTCTATTTATTCTTCTTCTTCTCATGTACATGCACTTTTTTCTTCTAGTTTCTCCTTTAGTGCAACTTCTACTTCTTCTTATGAGTGGCTTATTGATTTCGGAGTATCTTATCATATGGATAAGGATAAATCCATATTTTCTTCTCTAAATGAATTTAACACTAGAAAATATTTGTCGGTGATGATAGATCTCTTAGTGTTGTAGGGTATGGAACAATGTAGTAGATAATGGTCATTTTAATGATTTATTATGTGTTCCAAGTATTTCCTACAACCTTCTATCATTATATCAAATCAGTCATTCATTTGAAGGTAAAAACATAGAGTTTTCACCTCACCAAGTTTTAATCAAGGATCTAAAAGATCCTCAACATGTTCTTGCAAATGGAATTTATGTTGATCTTACCAGTTTGTACAAGTTTGACAACTTTGGGTAATCATATTTTCCATCAGTTTTTCTTGCTCACGATGATGACTTGAGAAAACTTTGGCATGAGCGGTTTATTCATCTAAACTATCGATCATTGTAGCAACTATGTAATCAACAAATGTTGATTGGTCTTCCCCTAGTTTCATGTAGAGATGGTGTTTGTGCCAATTGCGTTCTCGACAAACATCATCGACAAATTTTGAAAAATGGGCCTCTTGGCAAGCCTCGACCCCTTTGCAACTTGTTCACAGTGACTTGTATGCTCCACTTTCTTCTCCTTCTTTTCCTGGGTGCAAGTTTTTCTTCACTTTCATTGATGACTTTTCCAGACACACTTGGGTTTACTTCTAAAAAATTAAGAGTGAAGTTTTGGACAAGTTCTTTGTAAGTTTTAAACCTGTGAATTAAAGCAATGCATATATATTCTTAAGAAAAACATATTTTAATCAATGGCTCATACACAAAGTACACAAAGATTTTATACTGGAAACCCTCAACCGGGAAAACCTTTCTTATATTCATTATATTGAATTTCACCATTCACTATACAATATATACAATGTTTTTAGGTATTCTGTAGATACCAAAACCCTAATCCCTAAAACCAGGATTATTTTTAGTAAACCGCTAAAAATAGCAAAAACCGCCCAAAAAAAAATTTCAAGGCGTTGCGCGTAACCAGGGGGGGGCATACCTGCCCCCCCCTAGGAAAGTGTCTGACGCACATGGAACAAACAAAGCACTAGTACGAGGGATCATCAGACGTAGTTGTCATATCTGACGCGCCCACACACACACATGCAAAGAATATAACACATACCCAACATTCTGCCACTTGTTGTTTTCTTTGCATCTAGGGGTCTAGGGGATTATATAGTCAACAATCCAGGGAAGCAATGCCCATTGTTACTCTACATCAGGAGAAATTTTCTGTGCTCACAGACTTTGTTAATGAATCTGCAACATTCTTCAAAGTGTCAACCTTTTCCAACAACGCCTTCTTTTCCTCAACCATGTCTCTCACAAAGTGATATTGAACATCAATATGATTTGTCTTTGAATGATTAGCTGGGTTCTTTGCCAGGAAGATTTCACTCTGAATGTCACAATATAATCTCACTTCTTGTTGTACCAACCCAACACCTGAACACAATCTTTGTAACCATATTGCTTCTTTGCTCGCATGAGTGGTTGTCATGTATTCAGCTTCTATAGTTGAGAGTGCCACTACAACCTATCTTTTGCTCATCCAACTGATTGCTCCTCCAAATAGGTTAAACACATACCCAATTGTATATCTTCTGTGATCTAGATCTCTAGTCGAGTCTGCATCAACAAATCCATGTATGTCCACCACTCTTTCCAATCCTGGTCTTCCTTGGTAGCACAATCCATAACTGGTAGTGCCATGAAGATACCTGAAGACCCTCTTTACTGTTGTCCAATGCTCCTTCCCTAGTTTTGACATATACCTGCTCAAAACTCCCACTGCATGTGCAATGTCTGGTCTAGTACAGACCATTTCGTACATCAAATTGCCAACTACACTGGCATGCAGAACATGGGACATGTCCTCTTCTTCTTCCTATGTCTTGGGACACTGATCTGCATATAACTTTACACCTATAGGAATAGGAACCTTGACCGGTTTACTTCCATGCATATTAAACCTCTGCAATATCGTCTCAACATATTTTCTTTGATTCAACCAGAGTTTCCTGTTTGCACAATCTCTTTTAATGTCCATTCCCAGAATGAAGTTAGCAGCACAGAGATCCTTCATGTCAAATTTGGAGGATAGCTGCGATTTCACCTCCTTGATAACATCCATGTTATTTCCTACCAACAACATGCCATCAACATACAACACTACATAAATGAAGTGATTACCAACCTTCTTGGAATATACACAATGATCAGCCCTGCTTCTTACAAATCCCAATCCAAGGATGTATGTGTCAAACTTTTGGTACCACATCCTAGGTGATTGCTTCATACCATATAGTGACTTCTTTAGCTTACAGACCAACTATTTCTTTTCCTTCACTACAAAGCCTTCTAGATACTTCATGTAGATTTCTTCTTCCAGATCCCGATGTAGGAATGTTGTCTTCACATCCATTTGTTCCACTTCAAGATCAAAAGCAGCAGCAATAGATAAAAGAAATCTAATAGAAGTTAACTTAGCAACAGGAGAAAAAATTTCACCAAAGTCAATTCCCTCAACTTGGGAATAACCTTTTGCTACTAACTGAGCTTTGTATTTCTCCACTTTACCTTGTGGATTAAACTTCCTTTTAAACAACCATTTTCTACCAACAAATTTTCTTCCAGTTGGCAACTCAACTATATCCCATGCCTCATTCTTATCCAAGGAATCCATTTCTTCAACCATGGCCTTCTTCCAGAGTTTACTATCCTCTAAATTCACTTCTTCCCTAACAGTTCTGGGATCATCATCAGTAATAGATAAAGAAAAATCGGAATGAAAATCAGGTGGACTATAACTTTTTGGTTTCCTTCTATCTCTCACTGATCTCCTCAATACTGGGGTATGAGGTTCTTCTTCTTCTTCTTCTTCTGCTTCCTCTTCTTCATATGATTCAGATTTTGCATCATCCAACTTAAGCTCTATTTTCTCAGGTTCGTCTTGCGTTGGTAGGAATTCATGTTTGGACACATCTTTTACCTCTCTGAAAACAACATCTCGACTGTAAACAATTTTCTTGGTTTCTGGGTTCCAAAGCTTACAACCTTTCACACCATATTTATAACTAATAAAGATACACTTTTCAACCTTTTTATCCAGCTTACTTCTAAATTCCTTTGGAACTTGTACATAAGCATCACAACCAAACACTCTAAGATGTTGAAGAGAGGGTTTCTTTCCAGACCATACCTCGTGTGGATTTTTATCATCCAACGCTGATGAAGGTGATCGATTGACCAAGTAACATGTTGTACCCACTGCCTCTACCCATAACTCTTGTCCTAACCCATAACCACTGAGAATGCTCCTTGATTTTTCCATTAGTGTCATGTTCATCCTTTCTGCAACTCCATTCTACTGAGGAGTGTATGGAGTAGTCTTCTGTCTTTCTATACCACACTTCTTATAGAATTCTTTGAATTCATTTTCGCATAATTCTCCACCGTTATCTATTCTCAATACCTTTATTTTCTTCTATGTCTGATTTTCTACTAGAGCCTTGAACTCTTTAAATTTATCAAATACCTCAGGATTCTTTCTAATAAAAAAATCCATGTGTTCCTTGAAAAATCATCTATGAATGAAACATAATACATAGATTTACCTAGGGATGGAACATGAACAGGTCCAAACACATCACTGTGTATCAACTCTAAGATCCCCTTTTCTCTTGTAGCACCAGATGGGAATCTTACTTGATTTTGTTTACCATATATGCAATGTTCACAGAAATCAAAATCCAAAGTGCAATTAGACATACCTTCAACCATACCTTTACCGTGTAGTGTTTGAAGGCCCTTTTCTCCAATATGCCCTAGTCTTCGATGCCATAGCATGGTCTTCTTTTCTGGGACAATATTGGTCTTGTCTAGTTCATTTCTCTGCTCAGGGACAACCAAACTATTACACCCATTAGTATAAGTGCTTCCCAACAACTTGTATATATTTCCACACCGAAATCCCCTCATCAACACCATTGCTCCTCATACCATCTTGCAAGTGCCCTTTCCAAATATAGTATCCACTCTTGCATCTTCCATCTTGCTTACATATATTAAGCTCCTGGCTAGTTTTGGAATGTGCAGAACCCCAGGGAGAGTTCTAATCCTTCCATGTTTTAGCAACAACTTAACTCTTCCACGTCCCAAGATTTTTGTTGTTGAGTCATCTCCTAGGAATACATCACCACCGTCATATTTTTCATATTCAGAGAACCACTCCCTGTGAGGAGTCATATGGTATGACGCACCTGAGTCGATCAACCATACATCATGGTCTTCATGTGTACTTGTATATGCCAAGTAAACATCACCTCCTTCTTCAGTGGAGGTTTTCGCCTCTGTGAAAGAGGTACTATCAGATCCCTTTGGTTTTTAAATCTTCTTAGACTTGCAATCTTTCATATAATGCCCTGTTTTACCACACTTCCAACATTTCCTCGAATATTTTCTTGGAGACTTAGATCTACCTATAGATTTAAATCTCCACCCCGAAGGCTTACCAAGATTCTTGTCTTGGGTACGACCTCTTACAAATAAAGCATCTGTGCTATGACCATCCATTCTTTTTCACCTCATCTCTTCAGATAACAAGGATGCAACTACATCCTCATACTTCAATGTAGATTGAGTGGTACTACCTATTGCTACAACCAGATTATCCCAAGAGTCT
>ML779019.1:560002-581622 GCA_009831015.1 Picea engelmannii | reverse complement strand
GAAAAGAGCACGAACACACCTCCTGAAACCACTAATTCATTTTTATTCAGCTCTGTGGTTAAAAGTGAAATCCTTCCGAAAACCTCTGTCGGACACAAAGGTAAATACCCATAAATAAATTTATCAGCAGTTGATATCCCGCCGACTATCCTTTCAGACTTCCCGACCTCACCAAGTCTCGAAGAGTATACTATATACTCAAATCTCACACCCACGGGATCCCCTGATTACGTCTCCTGTAAATCCGAAGAGCCAAGTCCTCGCGTCTCCGTTCACTCATCTTTGCTTCTCTCATCTCCCGAAGAAGCTAAGAATCCATTTTTAGTATTCAGAACCCGCTATATAACACACCCTATCCCTGTCAGGTAGTACCAATGGCATCCGCCAGAGGAGGAGCGGGGGGCCAAGTGCCTCCCCCGCCCCCCAGAGTTTTCACTAAAGTAGCTGCGAGATATGAACCTTTAGTTCTACCCGCGCCTCTTCATAACCTTCCTAAAAATTATATAAAAAATTTACCAAAATTTACAGGGGAGGGGGACTTAACTCGGCCGAACATATAAATTTATTTGATCAGTTCACTGATATTCTAGGTCTGGAACACGAAGACGTTTATTCGATATTATTTGTTCAAACTTTTAAAGGAAAGGTACGAACCTGGTTTCGAAGCCTTCCTGCAGGGTCTATACTATCTTATGATGCCTTAGAAGATGCCTTTCTTAGACAATGGGGTGAGAGAAAAGACCATTTATATTATCTAACCGAGTCTGGATCTTTAAAGAAAAGAAATTCAGAAACAGTGATGGAATTTATCCAAAGATTTAATAAATTGTATAATAAGATCCCAGCCGAAGTCAAACCCTCCCAACCTGCAGCCAAAGTAACCTTCATAGGAGCTTTCGAACCCGACTTCACCCTTCTCTTAAGAGAAAGGCGGGGGGCTACCTTAACCCGAAAGAAGGATGATGTTGTAGAAATTGAATCTAACATGATGGCCTTTGGTAAGTTGAAAGCTAGGATAGAAACCAGGAACAAAGAAACCAGACGTTTTAGGGAACAAGCGGGAACCTTAGGATCTAATAGATCTACAGATGACAAAATGGATGACATGGCTAGGGTAATTAAAGAATTGTCGAATAATATTTCCAGAATGGAGCTAGACCAATCCAAGAGTGATCCTTTCATTAAAAGAGAATTCAGAAGAAACCCCAACCCTCAAAATCAACAAAGGTAGGTTAAAAATGAAGATCAGAAAATCCAAACCCCTTTAAAAAATGAAAATTTTATAGGAGGAAATGACCTGGAAGATTTCGAGCGACTTGAGGAAGACGTGACAAATTTGGGTGACGACTAGACTCGGCCCTATGTAACTAAAGAAGATTATGAGAGGTCGTTGAACACACCCCAACCGTCAAATGAAGAAGATGATATAAACAACAATGACTTCGATGTATGCCAAGAAATGTCTGATTCCATGACAGCTGGGGTCCAAGCGAGATATAACTTGAGGTCTAAAAACAAACCTACATCGATTCCTCAACCGAAGAAAATTCTCCCTAGAGGTGAAATATATGTGCCTGCCCCGAAAGAGATTGAAACATCTAACAACAAAACAAAGGAGGCAGACTCGTTGAACCTCAAAACAAAGGAAGTTGAGACCCAAACTAAGGAAATCAAGACAACTGAAACACCCTCACTGGTAAGTAAGCTCATGAGTAATAAATCAACTCAGACAAATAAGTTAGAGAAGAAAGACCTTGAGGTTTTAACCAGAGAAACGGAAAAAGGTGGCGATGTTTTTAGTGCCGAAAATGAAATAAATAGTATCAGAATACTGATTTCGCTAGTTGAATTAGCAAAAAACCCTACATATCGAAAACAGATAACCAAGGCGATAGGTTGTTCGGACCAAGAAAGTGAATTAGACAAAAATAGGTTGACAATTGACGGTGCTCTATCATGTGAAGGAGTCGGTGCAGGAGTACTTTTTGTGGCACCTGAAAATAGGTTTGTCATCCCTTTTTCTTACAGGCTTCAATGGGATTTAGACTACACTAACAATGCATGTGAATATGAAGCCTTAGTATTAGGATTGGAAGCTGCCAAGAAACTGAACATAAAGAACCTGGAAGTTTATGGAGACGCTGAGTTGATAGTCAAACAGATAAATCGACAATACCAGGCCAAACACCCGAGATTGAGAGTGTATAGAAATTGTGCCTGGGATCTAATGGAGAATTTGTTCTCGTCTGTAAATATTCACTTCATCCAACGGGCCGAAAATTTGCAAGCCGATTTGTTAGCCAAGGCAGCCTCGACGTTCACTCCCCCCACAACTTTTAAATTAAAATATCATATAGAGGTAAGGCATAGACCATCCATCCCGAACAACATACAACACTGACAGGTTTTTGAGGATGACAAACAGATTATAAAGTTCCTCAAAGTAGTGGGTGACTTTTCTAAAACTCACATTGACCAAGAAAATCAAAATGACCACACGTGGATCATGCAAGAAGGAGAAGACCCTCAGGAGTTTCGAGAAAAAATTGCCAACCATCGCATGTTAGTTTTAAAAAATAATCATATTCCAAAGGGACTAATCCCCCTGGAGAGACTTTTCGATCAAAATGACATGCCTTTAAAATCTACTCTTCAACCCCAACCCGAAGAGGTCAAAGATTGCGATATAGGGATGAAAGAAGAACCCAGGATGGTAAAAATATCAAAATATCTTCCTCCTGAGGTGAAAAATAAGTATAAATATTTTCTTGCACGATATAAAAATGTTTTCGCCTGGTCTTATGAAGAGATTAGGACTTACGACACTACCATGATCTAACACAAGATACCTCTGAAGCCTGGTATCAAACCCTTTAGGAAAAATCTTAGAGAAATCAACCCTATCTTATTACCCATAGTCGAAAGAGAAGTCAAGAAGCTTTTAGATGTGAAAATAATAGTACCATTGAGATACTCCGATTGGGTGGCAAACCTGGTTCTAGTTAGAAAAAAGAGTGGAGAGATTAGACTGTGTGTTGATTTCAGAAATTTAAATAAATCTTCCCTAAAAGACAACTATCCTTTACCTAAAATGGATCACGTCTTAGAAAAGGTAGTTGGAGCAAATAGGATGTCTATGATCGACGATTTCTCTGGGTATAATCAAATTGCTGTAAATAAACAAGATAAATAAAAAACAACTTTCACTACACCCTGGGGTACATTCATGTATGATAAAATGTCTTTTGGTCTAATGAATGTAGGTGCCACTTTCCAGCGTGCTATGGATATCGCTTTCATCGGCGAAAGAGACAAGTTTGTAGTTATCTACCTTGATGATATGACCGTTTTTTCTAAGTCTGACAAAGACCATTTAATACATCTCAAACAGACTTTCGAAAAATGCCGCAGGTTCGGTCTGTCTTTAAACCCTAAAAAGTATCACTTCGCCATGTGGGAAGGTAAACTCCTGGGCCATATTGTATCCCGAGATGGAATTAAAATTGATCCCAGCAGGGTTCAATCTATAGACACAATAAATATTCCTAGAGATGTAAAGGAAATCGAGTCATTCTTAGGAAAGATAAATTTTTTGAGAAGGTTTATTCCAAACTTCGTTGAAATTTTGAAATTAATCACAGGTATGTTAAAGAAAAAAAGCAAGGTAAAATGGATAGCAGAGGCCAAAGAATCATTTGCATGTATAAAGAGGGTTATAAGCGAGGCACCTATACTGGCAAGCCCCGACTATCTAAAGGATTTTCTCATTTTCTCATTTGCTTCTGAGAACACTATTGCCGCGGTGCTCCTCCAGAAAAATGAGGAAGGTTTCGAACAACCGATAGCCTTTTTAGTAAAAGTCTCAGAGACGAGGAACTAAAATATGATATAATGGAAAAACAAGCATATGCTATGGTAAAGGCGTTAAAGTCTTTTAGGATTTATGTATTGCATTCCAAGATAATCGTGTATGTACCTACTAGCTTTGTAAAAGACATTTTAGTGCAGCCTAACAGTGATGTCAGAAGGGGATGGTGGCTCGCAAAAATTCAAGAATTTGATCTAGAAATAAAGCCGACGAAGCTGATAAAAGGTCAAGGTTTGGCTAAACTCTTAGCTGAATCCAATTTCAGAGCCCTCATCATAAATAACATACAAGGATGTGGAGAAGATGAAGATATGAACAAGCTCTATGAGCAAACGAGTGAAGTCAGAATTGAAGATAAGTTTACATCCTCTGACTGGTACAAAAACATAGTATCCTACCTACTGACTTTGAAGTGCCCAAGTGATTTATCTTCATCCAAAGCCAGAACGCTAAAACTACATGTAGTCAAATACTGTATATCTGAAGGTAAATTGTTTTGGAAGGACCCACTTGGCTTCCTACTGGTTTGTTTGGTTGAATCTGAAACAGAGAAGGTCATAAGCGAATTCCGCAAAGGAGTGTGTGGGGGACATCATGCTTGGAGAGAGACAACTTATAAAATCCTGAGGGAAGGGTATTATTGGCCTAAACTTTTCTTGGATGTAAATGCCAAAGTCAGGGCTTGCGACCCTTGCCAACTATTCACAGGCAAGCATAAAATCCCAACATTACCTTTAGTTTCATTCAAAACAAAGACTCCTTTTCAATAGTGGGGACTGGATTTTATAGGCGAAATTAACCCCCATTCCAATGCTCAACACAAATGGATCCTAATCGCCACAGATTACTTTACTAAATGGGTAGAGGTTATTCCTACCAAGAGGGCTACATATTTAGTGGTAATAGATTTCCTGGAGGAAAATATTTTACCTAGATTCGACTGCCCTCAAAAAATAGTAACAGATAATGCTCAGGCTTTTAAATCTATGGCTATGATCAGTTTCTGCCAAAAGTACAATATTGTACTCGACCATTCTATGACATATTATCCCCAAGGAAATGGACTGGCCGAATCTTCGAACAAGAGTCTGATCAACATAATTAAGAAAGTGTTGAACGATAACAAGAGATCCCGGCATGTACATTTAAAGTGCGCACTATGGGCAAATCGAATTGGCACAAAAAAATCCATCGGCATTTCTCCTTTCCAGATGGTATACGAGACTGACGTGATATTACCTATAAACTTGGCACTTCCCGTGATGAAACTATGGAAAGATGAGAAAGAAGAACCAAACCACGTCACAAGGAGAATAAATCAGTTGATCAAATTACAACAACACAGGGTTGAGGTAGACGAAAGATTGCAAAAATATCAAGACGACATGAAAACGTTATTTGACCATAAGACAAAAGACAGAGAGTTTCTTCCAGGTGATTTGGTCTTAAGATGGGATGCTAGGAAGGAAGATTCGGTGAAACATGGTAAATTTGATCATATTTGGTATGGACCATTTAGAGTCGCAACTTCTGAAGGAAAAAAATCATTTTTATTAGAAAATCTGGATGGTAAAATCTTTAATGCCCCTGTCAATGGGCGTTATCTAAAACACTACATGAAATAATTAGTTCTCCAAGGTTTTCCATTGTTTATACCGGTTTGTATTTTCTTTCTATTTCATGATTCCCTTGAGGTAAGTTTTCAATTTTTATTAATTAGGTCTATATAAATAGAGATACACGGTTTTTAAATACATTTATTTTTTTTAAAAGGACACTCTTTGTGTTTACAGGATTTCGGTTTGCAAATTAAATGAATGAATGGAGAAAACAGAAGGTCCTGTATTGAAGATTTTCATTCGTCGAAAACAGGTGACAAAAAAGGTTTTCGGTTATTTTAAAAAATGGTAATGTAAAGGTACAAACTACTGAAAATTATGTCCCTTAAGAAAGAAGAGATCTCCAAAACATCATAAAAGTCCCATAAATCTAATGTTTTTACTCAATTGATTATTAAAAAGTACAGTTACTCGCTCTGGATCCTAATATTTTTAACTTAAAACATAGATAGGTGGTAGTTAAAGAAAACAGAAAGTGAAGCATCTCTGGGAAAGGGCTTTCAAAAAGCGGTTTTAATTTTTGACCCCTGCCCCTCAGCATACAAGCATCTGTCTGTCACCTTTCTTTTAGTCTTCAGAATTGTCTTCTTGAAAATGCCAAATGCCTTTTCGGATTTATATACATAGGGAGAAGAGATTATGTTTAAACTTTGAAAGTTGTAAGCATGTTTTGGAAAGAAGGTTGGTCTTCACAGCTCCTCGATCTCTTACTAAACAAGTTATGTGTAGATGGATTCTGACTTTTCTAGGTTTTTCAACAGTTTGAAGGGTTAAGGCTTACTCAAAGGAAAACCCCCATAAAAATGTTTCCCCTTTTTTTTCTCCCCGCGGACCAAGGTGTTGTGAAAGTCAAAAGGAAGGTTGGTGCTGAGTAATCAAAGTAAGTTGACAGACCTACATTGCAAAATATTACGCAGATATCACCCCTCATACAACCTAATTTCCCCCACTTCGTATTCTAAAAAGAAAATTATAAGACAGATGATGAAAGGAAAGTCATATATAATTGTACATCTAGTCTGAAGAGACGATGAAAGGAAATTCAGAAATGATTGCCCTCATCTTAGCATTTAAATGCATCAATACATTTCGAAGTGTTGAAAGGAAATTCAACAAAAAAAGGGGCAGATAACTTCACTGGGGTACTGAACAGGCCCGCTGGCAGTGAAGCAATATCTAAGGTATCTGTAATGTTGTTATACATGAATTTCACTCGGTTTTGGTAATCAACTTTATTGAGACTAGATCCACATCCTAAGTCCAGACGGGACTCCCCGATTAAAAAATGCCATAAATTTCATTGGGTGTAAGCCAAAAAATGCAAGATCTGTTGGATTTCCTAGAACTGTTTTGATTTGTCCTAATGCAGACCTAAACTCAGTAAAGAAAAAGAGAAAGTTGTGAAAGGGACTATAGCTAAGTGAGAAATATATTTGAGTATTGAAAAGCCTTACAGCAGTAAAAGACAAAAATATTTTCGACCCTCTGTTTACCTCTTCCCTAAAGCAAGTTTCACAGAAGTGAAACCAGTGACTCCATTTACCCAATACAGGCACGTGGTCTATTGTTCTTCCCGCCTCACAGGGAAACGGGATCCCTAGTTGGAGCCTATATTGGAGCCACCTTTTTATTTTTTGGTTCAAATTTATTTTAAAGGTCAAATGTTGGTTCTTAAATTATTTTTCGCTTTGTGACATTCACCTACTGAAAATCTTAGTAGTCTCGACATGAAAAATAGTGGGGGATGTGATTTTTCATAAGTTACCACTTTTTATCGTTAAACAAAGGTTGTTTCTCTTCGTACCTTGGAATATATCTCTTCAGGAGTTACAAATCACAAGATTTACAAACCCCGATGTGCGAGGTCGCGAAAAGTTTCAAAATATTACCTCAGGTCGCGACTGGGTTTACATTCCCCGATGTGCGAGGTCGCGACTGGGTTTACATTCCTCCCAGAAACTTTACCTTTGAAGTCCCGAGCCACGAAGTTGTGATATAAATGAAAGCATAATTAGTTAAAAACACTTAATCTTAGTTACGTCCTTGCTTAATTAAATCTAATCATCGTAGTCTCGGGTTTTAGAGACTCGAAAGGTTAGAGTTAAAAGTCCCGATACAGCGAACACCGAAATGTTGATTTAAATCCTGATTAAGGAAGCCAAGCCAACATAATCAATGTTAAATGTAAATGATAATAATGCATAGTTTACGAGGTAATTTCAAATGTTCCTTGTGCCATCTTGTGCCATGAACCGTCGAATTTTATGTCATTAATTGGAAATAAGACGAAACGACAAAGTAAGGATATGGTTTTTATTGCCAAAATCTCTATCTAAATATGATTGGAATTTTTTGTTCGTAAGGACATCGATGTGTTAAATGTTCAAAGGTATAGATCTTTTTCTTCCTATTTTATTTATAAAGTTCATTTCTATCCCGCACAGAGAATTTTTTCTTAGTAAGCTAACTTCTATATGTATACGCTTTTTTATTGCAGAAGAGTTGAGTTACAATCCCCTGTCATGGCCCCGTGAAAAGCATCCAAGGCAAGCGCTGAGGTTTCAGGACAAGGTTCTGATAATGTTTCAGATACTTCACCTCAGAGCGTTGATTCTGTGCGACCCTGGTCATACGTCTCAGAGGTTTTGCAATCAGATGTGGTGAACTCTTCGGACGATTCCAGTGACAATGAGAAAGACGACATGACTACCAAATACAAGATCGTTGTCCAAGCAGAGATGCACAAAGTAGCGGCCAGGCTATGCCTTCTGCCTTACTATGACATGATCCGATGGGTGCTAGATCATGTAGACATTCCTACCAGAACCATCATCAAGGAGAAGAAGGTCATTGTCGGGACCTTTAGACCAGAAAAATTACAAGTGATGTACAAGTTACCACCCACGTCAGACTTCACATACAATGCAGAGTTTCTAGAGGGTTTTAAACAGAAGGAATGCGAGCAATACATGAAAAGTTTATCTGATTTGATCAAGGAGTGGGTCTCATACCCAACGAAGTTCAGGGTAGACAGCAATGGAATTTATTCCATATATTCTTTGGAACCACAGTTCAAATACGTAGCAATGATGACCTGTAGATTGTACGAGAGGGAAGACACCATGCATTTTTTCCTCCCATGGGTGCCCTTGATATACTCAGTAGTAGAAGGCTCTTCTTTCGAATGGGCCAAAATATTATCGGATAGTCTCACCAGTCAGATTACAGAATATTGGATGCAAAAAGAGAGCGGGAAAGCTACTTCATTTTTTATGTCCGCATATCTCATGGATGTAGTATGTTCCATGACGCCTTTTACCTTGATGAATTGGATATGGGCTCCATCGGATGCTGAGCCAGTCCATGTATACCATTCTAATATTGGGAGGACAAGGCTTCGGATTTCATATACGAAATCTTCAACTGGGTGATGGTACCAATGCATGTTGCCATCTTCGGTAATCCTCCACCCAGGATATCGGATAGCATCATGACAAATTTAAGTAGAGTGGCCGACTGGTACGTGGAGAAAGAATTTTCATACATCAGGGTTTTCAGTGGTTCCTTCCCTCTGCATGCTTTACCCTTACTCATACCTGACAGGCTAGCTTTTCGTGAGATCGCCCGACAAACCGTAATTGGAGGTATAAGTAAAGAACTGAAAGGGTTTTCAAAAAAGGTATGGCCACCTTTTCCTATTCATTTAAACACCTATTCATTATTAGACTTCGGGCATGCAAAGGTCGAGTCAACAACCCTAGAATATATAAATTTGGTTCACATCAAATTCAAGAAACATGATCCACACAGGGTTGTGAGTAATCATTTGGCCAGTTGTGGCCTTAAAATATTTGAGCATGAGAATTTGCCTCATGATGATATTTTCCAAGGTGCGAAATCTTATGATGAATTTTTGGCTTGAATAAAAGCCTTGTCGCCCGAAGAGAGGGCCGATGTTGTCATATTCCAAGACAATAGGTGGAGTTTCCTTCCTCCAGTATTACGGGGTGAAAATCCGACGATAGCAGAGGAGAAGAAAAATGAAGCCGGAGGCTCTAAAGTTTCAACACCCGGCCAAGAAGAACAACAGGATAAAGAAGAGAAAGTTGGGGGCCCAAAATAGGAAGTTGAGGCTTTCATTCCTCCAAGCGAGCCAACTTCGGTCATTACTCCCGAGAAATCTTCTAAACAGGTCGGCAATCTCATCGCCTCCATTACCCCCCTACAGCCTGCAAAGGAAATCCCGAACGCAGGTTGGATTTTGGGTGAAAAATCGACACCTATATCTGTAGAAGAGCTACCTTCGAATGAATTCTTCTTCTATAAGAAGAGGAAAGTGGTTGTGAGACAAGAACTCTACAAAGAGGCAGGTATTGTCTCTAAGAAATTTAAAATTTTAACTGATGGAAAAAATATGAAGAAAGTAGAATTCACGATGCAAATAGCAGGAACATTGGGTGCTTTTTCCACGGCGAACCAATATTCAATCGAGACCCTAAAAGATCAGCTAAAATGAAAAAATCATTTGATCAAGACACTAGAGGCTAAACTAGCTACAGCAGAGGCTGCTGCTAAAGATCAAGCAAGTGCGACTTTAGAGCAAGCAAGAATAGAAGATCAAAAAGAAATCGAGCGGCTTAAAGTCGATCTCGAACAGACACAGTTGAAGATTCATACGATTCAGACTCAGATAAGCCAGCAGGGAAAATTGATAGACCAACTTTGAGCCAAACTAGAATTTGCCAAAAGCTAGGTAATCGATATCGAGATATTTCAATCCCAAGCAATAGAGATGAGAAAAAGGTTATCGGTGGTGCAGCAGGGTCTGCTTGTTAAAGTAGAAACGATTCAAAGTAGCTTCCAACTCATTGATCAGGTGTTGGAAAACCTCT
Source organism: Picea engelmannii (assembly GCA_009831015.1). Taxonomy (NCBI): domain Eukaryota; kingdom Viridiplantae; phylum Streptophyta; class Pinopsida; order Pinales; family Pinaceae; genus Picea; species Picea engelmannii. Next base: position 571,243 of record ML779019.1, on the reverse strand, counting down.
CTCTTAAAGAAAGGGATGCCGAAGCAGCTCGGGTGGCATTCCAGGAGGCTATTATAGCCACAACGAGAAGGGAAACAAGTAGTAGTTCTAGTTTTCCCATCGCACAGCAAACCAGGGGTAATATCTTGTTGAAAGAATGGGAAAAAAATATATCCGAAGGCAAACAACAAGCTATGAAGCTAAGGAAATCTTGCAAACAAATTTTAAGTTTGTTAAGTGAGATTTGTTTGGGTTCCGATGGTGAAAGTGGCATGGAGATACTGGGTCAGATCAATACAACTAAATATATGTTTAATATTAAGGAAAAGGAAGAAAGAGAATTAGTCGAAATATCACAATTAGCTCAAATAGACATAGTGAAAATAGACAAATGGCTAATTAAACCGAGTATATTGTTATGTTCTATCAATGTCAAAGATCAATAGGTGGAATGAAAGTTGTCTCTTTTGATGAAAGACTGCTATATTTTTTAGGCAAATAATCAAGCAGAGCCATTTAAGTTGATATCACAGCTGGTGGAGAAGTGCGTTATTTGCAAGGAGCATGCGAAGAGGCAGGTTTCGGGTACCAAATGAGAACTGAGATAAAGAAATGAAACGTTTCGACTCCTTTTGATTGTAACCAAAAACCTCTGGAAATATTGAGATTCTAGTGCATAAAAATTTGTATAAATATACATTTTGAAAAAAGAGAAAGGGATGGACCTTTTTGATTAATTGTAATAGAGACTGTCTCTTTTAGAGAATTAATACAAAGCAATCGGGAGATTCTTAATTCCGTCACTACTGTGTTATGAGTTTGTTCTCTCTGTTATTTCATATTCATTCTTATTTCACTTATATATATCTGATGAATGTCGCATTGCAGTTTAGTAAAACTTCTACTGCAGTGATTAATGTTTAGCTATCAATTGTTTACAGTTTTTCCTCTGTATCGGCTACTAGCAGGTACAAGACCTGTAAATCTTTAGGTTGTCATATTTTATGCTTCATCAGACCTTTTCTTATCTTATTTTCTTCTTCTCTTTACAGAGTGAGATTCTCTTTTGATAGGAGCCTTATTCTATAGACAACTTAATGTTTTTCCCATAATTCATACACCATTTATTTCAAATATAATGCAGTTACGGAAAAAGGCCTTTGGTTTGAAATTTGCTTTTAATATTGATTTCTAAAGTTCTCTTTTATAAAATCAAATTGATATAGCATAAAACTTTCGGATTTCTTTAAATTTTGTGTTCCTCTATGACTGTCCCTGTTGTAAGACAACCCAATATTGAACCCGGTTTGATAGATCAAACCCATATTGCTTTAAATCTCTTTAATACCATACTTAAAACGGCTAACACCCGAGTAGAACTTGAATGTTCATGGGCTGCAATTGAAAGAGATATAAACATCCAGGAACAGTTGGAAGCTAGACAATGACAGCCTAGAAATCAACCCTAGCTTCCTTTCTCGAAGGTATACCCTCCTCCTTTTTTACATCTTATTAACTATTGGATGCCTAGACATTGTACTTTTTAAAGCCTTAAGTACAGACTCTGGAACAACAACTGCTACGTGGAATTATTTGATTCTCCCACTCTTGATGGTGTTTCCTCTGACATGGCATGATGACATGGTGGATTACGTGAAATTATCCTCCATCCTCGACCCTTCCAAGGAAACTTTCTTGTATGATAGATCAGACGATTATACATAACTCTAATCAATGACCACAATCATCTCATCCCCCCAAAACTATGCACTGGTTACCTTGGTTAGATTGAATCCCTTTAGAAAGTGAAATTACCTATCCTAGGGCCTTCTGAATAGGTCTTCCTGATTCTAATATTCCAATAAATACACCGACTACGAGAACTGTCGATTAAGAACCAATATCATTTCAGGCTTATTCCATTGGACTCCGTTCTTCAGACTTGACCTTATGCCTAATTTCATACCTTCCAAAACCATCCTTCTGAGAAGTCTACGAATGCGAATGGATTTGACTGATCTGATGGCTCTTGTTATTTCGAGATTGTGTCATTGGGTTCCTCCATTCAAACTCAACCCCATGCCTGACTGCGAAATATTTTCGAAACCTTCTTCTCGAATGAACCCTCTGCAATTGAATATCGACCGCTGATTCTCCAGGTTGAATTAATTTGGGCCATTGATTTGTAAACTTGATGACCATCATGAACCTTACAGGATTTCAACCCTTTAGGACAAAATCGACTCTACAACCAGCAACAAAACACCATGAATTATCTTCTTCAACTTCTCTTAAGCACCAACACTAAAACAATATCCTCAAAATTTGGGGATTTCACTTATGTTCACCATTTTCCCCCCAAATCCATCACAAGATGAAATATCCAACCATGAATATACTCAATTTGTGTTGGTTCCTGGCCCATACAAGATTGGTGTTGAACCTTGAGCTCTGATACCATAATGTAACATCCCCCATCCCGTCCAGGGAACACTACTTGCAGAATAACACATAAAGACAAAATTTATTGCTAATTTATTTACCATAGTTTACTAGCTACATTTTATACACCTTTTGAACCAAATTTTGATACCCATAATTGTATGCAACTACATCCTTGTAAACAATAATGAATGGAATTGATAAAACATTCATAACAACATATAAAACCATATACAAACAAATATTAAGTAACAACAATTAAACTCAATAAATGGCACATAAAATAGGTAAACACTTATCTTTACAAATTGTTTATGCAACCAACTTCTTGGGAAGGACGTTCCACCCAACCATAAACTTGTTGTTCCAAATATCAACAACAAGTCACCCCCGATATGGGGGTAGGAATCCGTAAAATAAGGGTGCCTCTTGCAATCTTTTCACAACTCAATATCACACAACCCACTAGTTCTCTCCTACAACTATCCTAATTTTCCTCCAAGAATCTTCCTCTTGATGTGCCCAACCCAAGGAATGTACCCCTTCACTACTCTCAGTCCATTGGCCATCCCATTAATTTATTAGGGTCTCTCTGGCACAGGTAGCTAGGAATCTCTCAGCTGGTAACTCAAGGGATCTCACTGCTAGGAAAACTACCATCAAAACTAACAACCAACACTCACTGATATAGTGAAACTCACCTAAGAGTTCACTCTTCAATCATGACAACTTGGATCTTCAGTTTCTATCTCAAAAATGATCCAAAAACACTCCAAAATGCTCCAGAATTCTCCCATCCTTGTTGTTTTATCTCCCAAGCTCTTCTCCCATATTTTCTCTTGTTGTTCATGTAAGAACTGAATGTCCAAAACTGCCTGTTACTACCCATACAAATTTCCTCTCTTTTTCCAAGACTATTTTCTGCTCACTCTACCCAATGTTGATTTCTTCTTCCCCATGCTTTCCAATCACTATAGGATGTGACTCTCACACCCACCCTATGACAAATATTCAATTATTGGGCTCTCATACACTCAACTAAAAAATAGGAGTTTTCCCCAAATGATAATAAAATTCATAAAATTGGGTTTGGATTAACACCCATAAACCTTTTCCTTTTGGGCCCCCCTCTTAGACACTCTCTTCTATTGTGTAAAACTCATTCCCCATCTCTGTGCATATTCCCAACAACTAGAATCACATTATTTTTATTAAAAGCATAAAATACATTTCACATATTACATCGCTTGGCCACAACCATATTCCTATCTACATTATGCATTAAATAAATTAGGGATTATAGTGGGGATGTTACAACAAATTACATAGTAAATCACACTCCCACAAAGTTTATTAAAAATATAAAACTAGAATAAGAATGGAATAAACTTAATCGAGATGTAAGTCACTTATGTGTATTTGACAGTGTAGCATGGGCTCACATTCTTGATGAGAAAAGGAAAGCATTGCAACCTAAAAGTGAGAAGTGTATATTTGTTGATTATTCTAAAGATGTCAAAGGTTACAAACTTCTTCAAACATATTGTAATCAAATTATTATTAGAAGAGATGTCAAATTTGATGAAAATATCTTTTGTTGCGAGACTAATTCGACATTTGTGCCTTCTTTAGCCTTCGACCCATCTTAAGCGTTTGTATCATCTACTATTCGTATTCCGGTTTCTTCTTCTTCTTCAGACGATGACGGTGAGGATGAAAATCCACCTCTGCCTACTCACCTTCCTCCAGATGATTCCATTGAACTTGAACATACACCAACACAATCGCTTCCTAGATGAGTTCGTTGAACATTAGAAACAACTAGTGATATTGTTGGTAGTCCTTCATATCAACGTTGGACACGTTCATAGTTCCAACAAGCCTCTTCTCTTTTGGCTCAATTTTTGGAGATTCATGATCTAGAGACATTTTCATAAGATTCAGGTCATCCATATTAGATACAACAATGAATGAATAGTATTGTTCTTTAATGGAAAACAATACTTGGGATCTTGTACATCTTTTGAAACAAAGAAAACTTGTCAGATGTAAATGGGTCTACAGAACTAAGTATGCATCAGATTTTAGTTTTGAAAGACACCAGTCTCAGTTAGTTTCCAAAGGATTTTCCCAAGTTGAAGGAATTGACTATAATGAAACCTTTTCCCCTGTAGCCAAAATGAATTCCATTCACCTTGTTCTTTCCCTTACTACCTCACATAAATGGGGGGTCCATCATATGGATGTAAAATCCACCTTCTTGCATGGGGATTTGCAAGACGAAATATACATAGAAAACCTCCTGGCTATGTCCATAATGACTCTAGTCTTGTTTTTAACCTTAAGAAATCTCTTTATGGTCTTAATAAAGCTCCCCGAGCTTGGTATGCCAAAATGAACATCTTTCTTCTTAACACTGGATTTTCTAGATGCCATTTTGATCCTAATGTCTATACCAAGAAATTAGGTAGCCATCTCATTATCCTCGTTCTTTATGTTGATGACCTTATCCTCACTGGTAGTGACCCAACACTTTTAAACCATGTGAAAAATAGTCTTAAGAAGAAATTTGAAATGACAGACTTAGGTTTTTTTCACTATTTCTTTGGCCTCCAAGTTTTTGCAAACCAAGGAAGGAATTTTTCTTTCCCAGTCTAAGTATGCTTGTGACCTTCTTTGCTGCCTTCACATGAAATATTATAAACCATCCCTTCTCCCTTCTTGTCTAGAGTCAAACTTGTTGCCACCTATACTTCTTCCAAATTTGATGCCACTTTGTACCATGAGTTAGTTGGTAGCCTCTTGTACTTGAATCAAACTCATCCTAATCTTTCCTTTGTTGTTGGTCTTGTTGATTGATATATGAAAACAACCCATGAAAGCCATTCGAAAGAAGCCAAAATAATACTTTGTTATGTCCAGGGTACGATTTAGTTCATGATACATTATAGTTCATGGGGGGCTCCTTTATTAGTTGGTTTCACTGATTTAGATTGGGTCAGTAACCCTTATGATCGAAAGTCTATTGTAGGTTATGTTTTCAAACTTGGTTCAGGACCTATAAGAAACAATAGGCTATTTCTCTTTCTTCAACAGAAGTAGACTACTAATAAATGGTTAATGCAAGTCAGTAATCCTTGTGGCTTCGATAGATCCTTTCATAATTTGGATTCTAGTAACATTATCCAACCAAACTTTGGTGTGACAATCAGAGTGAAATCAAGCTCACCAAAGATCCAATTCAACATCAATGCAACAAACACATTGAACTACACATGGACTTCATTAGAAATATAATTCATGATCAAGTTGTTGAAGTGCTCTTTTTCCCCATAAAAGATAAAGTTGCAAGCATTTTCACAAAGTCTCTTACATAAGAGAATTTTTCCAAACTTCGAACGATGTTAGGATTTCAGGAAGTTGTCATTAAGGGAGGATAGGCTCTAATGCCTCCTTCCTTCTCCTATTGTGTCTCCTTTGTAAATCCTTCAATCCTATCCCAAGTTGTTCTTAAGGGGGGATGTTAGGATATTTAGACACTTATGAGTTAGTTAAGATTAACTTGATATAACGTGTCGTTAGGTAAAAGTGTGTTTCTTAGTGTGTTTCTTTAGTATGCATTAGTATGGATTTGTAGTTAGGAAATATGATGGTCACGATATGTTCCCGACATAGAGTGATTCGATGATTCATATTCTCCTTGATCTTAATGAGTACATTGACCTGTGGCTTGACATCCGATTGGTCCATGATATCTATTTAAAGAGAATTGAGGATCATTTTCCGATGATTGATTGTGATAAAATATCTTGTAAATCTCTTTGTAATATTTTTCTTTTGCATTAATAAATTTCTCCAAGTGGCCACATTGGATGGGGTTTTGTAGTCTTCCCTGTAGGGGTTTTACCATGTGAAAACATCAATATATTGATCTTTGATCTAATTGTGTGAGTGGTTACTGAAGGTGTTGATCCTATGTTGGGATACCTGTGTTGTCAAAAAATGGACACCAACTTGTTAGCACTCAGAGTCACCCTCAAATTGTAGGAGAATAAGCCCAGTAACCATCAAATTTTTTGTGGAGGTAGGTTTAATGAATGAAGTTCAAATGGACAAAGCTCAATAAAAGAATGTTTTAACACATAAACTAGACAAGCAATGCATAAGGAAATGAGGTCCTCATTAACTTCAATCAGTGGTTTAAGTTTAAAGGTGAGAAGAAGAAAGACTTAGTGAGAAAGGTGGACAAGCCTTCCATGATCATTCGACCTTCAAGAAGATTGGTGAAGAAAAACTCAGGCATAAGAGAACTCTTGAACTTAAGTTTCAGACACTGAAATATATCAAAGTAGCATAATAATCAAACCTCCATTATCATGTGACTACAAAAACTCCTTTGGATCCTCCATGCACGAGAATTTCAGCATAAGGGGAAATAAGACAACAAAAGGAAAGAACTAGAACAAGTCACATCAACATTATAATCAAACCTACATTAAAATACAACTACAACCCTTATCTGGATCCTCCATGCACGAGTGTTTTAGCACAGTTTAAAAAAGAAGATGAAAGAAGTTGACTTCTATTAATACGAAAGTATCAAGTTTTATACATGACCAGAGGACAACTCTGGTATCAAAATATTACAAAATAGGGAGCTCTTCTCAACCAGTTGATGACCATAAAAGAATATTGAACTGATCTATTTATACTCAAATCATTCCACAACTACAAGGAGTGTGATTTGTCTATCCAATTCAAGGGTTTACATCTGTCCATCCTTCTGTCAGACTATGCGTGTATCCTTCTGTTAGATGCAAGCTCAGATCAATAGGGGTACCTCGGGCTGGCAGTTCTATCTCCAAGACCAGACCCTCCATGCCTTCTATTTATGGAGTGAGTCGAGGTTTCAACCACCACTCCATTTTCATTATCTGATTTTTTTCTCCGGATCACAATGAGGCTTAATGCCTAGGGGGAGAACACGTGCTACTATTGGATTTGCCATTTTATAAGAACATGAATGTGGGGTCGTCGAAGGAGGTTTGGATCCACACTGCTTTTGAGCCTGCAATTCACCACCTTCTGCCATGAAGCTCTTTTACTATACCACAATTTCGATTGTGGGACCGCTCAAGGATTTTAATGCTCAAGAAATTTGCGTCCCCGCAATTAGGCGTGGCCATTGATCTAGTCGCATTCCATGATCTGGGAAACCCTGCCAATTTAGCGCCCCCACTAAATTTTATCCTCTTGTCAACTTTAGGATCATCCTAACAGTGCTTGGAGATGGTGCTAATTTTGGCGTTGAACAAGAAAACTTCTCGGAGGATGATATGACGTGGTGGCCTGACGTCATTATGCTGATGTGTCATGAAAAGAGAGGTGACACGTATTGGTGCCAGATGGATGCCATGTGTCATGAATGATGAGATTGCCACATGTCTGAACTAATGACTGCCATGTACTTTGGCACTTCAGAGCTCGGGGGTAGTCTGCATGTAGAGTTGGAGCTCCAAAGTGAACGATGACCATCGATATGAGGAGGACATGTGGTAGGGATATATGGACTCTGAGAGAAACTACATCAGATGAAAATGGGAGGGGGGAGAAGTCAAAACTCTCGAAGACCGAATTCCTGAAGTAAACATGATCATCCAATGGAGAAGGATGTGTGGCACATGATCTGTAACTCTAGGGGAAAGTACTCTGGAGGAAATCGGGAGGGGAAGTCCCAAAAATCCTGAAGCCCGAAGTCCTGAAGAAAAATACCACCATTATATTTGGATGGACACATGAAAATGATTGGTGGACTTTGGGAGAAAACATTCCGGATGAAAGCGAGAGGGGAGAAGTCAAAACTCCCAAAGCTCGAATTACTTAAGTAAATATGATCGTCTGATAGAGAAGGATGCGTGGCACCTTATATTTAACTCTAGGGATACTATCTGGCGCTAGACATCGCACAAATTTGACATGCCGAATACAAGCGAGATGTTGATTTGAACTTCTCCTAGGATCTCCATCGTTGGAAAAATAAACTCGCTCATTGCTTGTATTTTAAGCCCGAAATGGGTTTCTTTGAATGTTGTGTTTTCACATTTATGTGCAACAAATGACTTTTTCATCTTGCGACCCTTTGATAGATTTATGTGATAACATTGGCTCCATAGGGGATGGCATGCTCCCTGTGAGCTACCAAGAAAAAGCAGTTCTAGTGCCTTAGCTGTTGGGTTGTGGAGTCGAGCTCAGATACATTTGTTGAAGGCAATAGGCTAACATGTAAAATAATCTACTTATAAAAAAGAAAACAAACACACATGCTCCATAAGGATATTATTTATGTACAATCCTAGAGTAACTGACCTTTTACAATGTTCTAAGTGAAAACAAACTTCCACCAGAGCCATTCAAATAACTTCCTGATTGAAAAATTATTTACTCTTTCACTAGTCAACAAGGGATAACAAAACTATGACAACAAACTAATTACATTCTTTAGATTACCTCCCAATGATGAAGTTAAGATAAATCTTGGAGGCTTCAATACATTAAGGAAATGCAACTCCATGTATTCCCCTACAGGGTCATAAAATAGGTGATAAAACATACTAAGTTGGTAACAGAAAGCCTGCTCTTCTTTACAACTTCTCACATATGGTTGAATGTCTATGGAAAGCACAAGTGAGTGAAAGGTTGATACAGGTTGCTGGTCCATTTCTCTTTTTCTTTCTCTGATAACATCTTCTAGATGATGGAAAGAAATATCCTCATGTATATCAATGGATGGCTCTTTCTCTCTATCATGTTGCTCTTAGTAAAAGCTTTCACTTTCATTAGAAAGCTGGCTACTAATGATTTTTTATTCTAAGAAAAAAAACACCTCAACATCTTCATCACTATCTCCATAATGATCGAATAAAGGGGGAGCCTCAAATGACATACCAAGAGGTATCTTCTTCCCAACATGAGAAAATCGTTCTTCATTATTGAACACAGGTTGCCTTTCAAGATTCAATCCAGGAAGAAATATCTTATCATCATCATATGAGTCAAAAATAGGATGCTCATACCTAGGATTTTTAGAGACAGGGTTACAACGAGTATCATCTTCCAGAACAAACTCAAATTATGCACTTTCCTTATTGAGACAACAAACCAAGTTTTCATCTGATGCAGATGAATAGGGAAGAGAAAGAGATGATTCCTCTTCCAAGGCATCTTCTTCATTCTCATAGCCTTCATAAGAATCCGTTATATCTTGAACAAAGTCTTTATATTCCTCACAACAATTATGAAAAATTAACTCAAAGGAATAAAAATTTTGACAATGAATATTGAAAGCTGCATGAAACTCTTCGAGCGAAGAAATGCTAGAAATGTCGAGAGAGTACATAAGAAGCTTCATAAATATGTCTTCATGCTGTATTTAGAGATGTTGCATCAGAGCATGAAATTCTAGAACATGATCAAGAGGTTTTTCATTCTCACCTTCATAAAATATAGGTAACAGATCTTTCCATTCATCAATTTGAGGCACAGGATGTGGATAACCAACTATGGCTGAGAAATTTAGTGGGGAAAACCTTCTAGCTAGGATAGCCTCCATAGCCATTTGATTGTCTCCTTCCAGTGAATTCACAAACAGATTATTAATGATGGATTTGTCATGGTGAAAGATAATACTTTAGAAAAATGTGTCCATCTTTAGTTCACCATCTAAAACTGGATCTCTGCAATGTCGTTCTTCCCAGGAAGATTTTCAATCTGGAACAACAGCTAAAATCCTTCTTGAGAAATCTTTCCTTTCTTGATAATTTTCTCTAGGTCGTTTTCATGTGTTTTCCATATGTAGATGTGGAGTAGACCTCCTGTGTCTATATTTTTGAGACACAACTGAAATAGTGGAATCGCCAGGTGCAAGTCGCAATCTTCAAGTTACTGATTTTTTATGCACCTTCAGAATCATAATTTCTTTGTCGTTCAATCCCAGGAAAATGTCTTCAATTCAATGTCTTTAATTCATTCCCCGACAATGGCGCCATGAATGTTAGCACTGAGAGTCACCCTCATATTGCAAGAGGATAAGCCCAGTAACCATCAAAATGTTTTTGGAGGTAGGTTTTATGAATGGAGGTCAAATGGACAAAGCTCAATAAAAGAATGTTTTAACACAGAAAATGGACAAGCAATGCATAAGGAAATGAGGTCCTCATTAACTTCAGTCAGTGGTTTAATGTTAAACGTGAGAAAAAGGAATACTTAGTGAGAAAGGTGGACAAGTCTTCCATGAGCATCCGAACTTCAAGTAGCTTGGTGAAGAAAAAATCAGGCATAAGAGAACTCTTGAACTTAAGTTTTAGACACCGAAATATATCACAGTAGCATAATAATCAAACCTACATTATCATGCAACTACAACAACTCGTTTGGATCCTCCATGCACGAGCATTTCAGCATAAGGGGAAATAAGACAACAAAAGGAAAGTACTGGAACGGGTCACAACAACATTATAATCAAACCTACATTACAATACAACTACAACCCTCGTCTGGACCCTCCATGCATGAGTGTTTCAACACATTTTAAATAAGAAGATGAAAGAAGATGACTTCTATTAATGTGAAAGTCTCAAGTTTTATACATAACCAGAGAAAAACTATGGTATCAAAATATTACAAAATAGGGAGCTCTTCTCAACGAGTTGATGACCATAACAAAATCTTGAACTGGTCTATTTATACTCAGATCAGTCCACAACCACCAGGAGTGTGATCTGGCCATCCCATTCAAGGATTTATGTCAGTGCAGCCTTCCTT
>ML779019.1:520088-545568 GCA_009831015.1 Picea engelmannii | reverse complement strand
CACTGGTGTACTGTGCATGTGTGTGATTGTTTATTTATTACTGCTCATTATTGGATAATAATTCTACATTGATATAACATTTGAAGAAAAAGGATTATAATTACATTATTACTAATTCACCCCCCCTCTCAGTAATCCAACAGAAGGAGCCTCTGCAAGTATTTTATCCTCTTTGGTTTGGAAAGTCTTGGGATCTCCCATCCTTGTGTCTGCTTCACATGAGTTGTTGGATTTTGACAGATGTCCTAGTGAATATTTGGGGGTTCTTCCTCAGTATGGTTTCCAATTCTTCTATAGCGAGAAAACCCCTCTATGGACTACACCAGGGTTCTAAAATGTAGGCAGAGCTAACCATCTAAAGTCTCCTACTTTTTATCAACTATCCCGACATTGCCCCACAATCATACATAAAAGGAAAGGTATAGGGATCTAGTAGGCATACCTTAAACTCTGTGTCCGGTGTCGATCCCTTTGCACTTAGTTGTTTCCTGGCTGCAAGTCTCCTCCCAAATCTGACCTGCATTCACCAAAAGACAAACAAGAAACTACAAGAATGCATTCTACATATGAATTAGTGGGTTAGACATCATAAACAAGAAATGTAAACAAATCATATAAGTTTAAGACATCATTTGGCAGGACGAAAAAAGTACTTCTTTATATTAATCTCACAAAAGTCACTTACAATATGAGACTAACACTGCTCCTCGAACTCAGTCCTGGGCTCCTCTTCATAATGTACCAACTGTTTCCACGTATCCTTCTCCTCTTCGATTCTCTCTAGGGAAATGACAATGACTTGCAATGGAGGAAAAGGGTATTCTGGCTCAAACTCACAATGTGGCTGCAAACAAATGTGGAAAAGGGGGAAAATGAGCATATTTTCTATGCTCTCGTGCTTCTTCTTTTTGAATGGGACCCCAACCCCTTATTTTATAGGCCAAAAATGGATAGGTATTCGGTTGGGTGACCGACTATGGGCGATCAAACGGTTTAGGAAACTTACCCGAAAGTCTGTATTCTTCTGTCGCTTTCTATTTTTTATGCTTTTGTGAGTGTACGCGGGTTTTAGTGGTTCAACAAGCGTATGGACACGGGCAGTAGTGGTGTAGGGCACGTACACATTCAAAAATATGTTTTTTAGAAGATTTTTTCAGTAATGGTTTGGCAAAGATAGCAAGTAATATGGCCTGATGCCAAGTATGCATGTCTAGTGAAATTTAGGGTTATAACAATATTTTGTGAACCCGCCAACCCGACGATCTGTGAAAGAGATTCCAAGAAATGGCCAAATATGGATAGAGGACGGGCGAGCTTCAAAATGGGGTGACAATAGTTACCTAGGTGACGTGAGGACCCGATGGTCAAATTGTAGGTCTCAAAACTTTTTAGTGCAAACTGTGTAACACGGAAGAGGGCATGATGTGGGATTCCGGCAGTAGATTTGTATATCATGGAAGTCTGGGTGTTGTTTGTAGGTCACAGAACAATGGAAGTGAATTCTAGAGCCATCTTGCCCCGGAATCCACGATCTGAAAAGTGGCTAGGTATGGAATGGGGAAGCGGTCGGTCGAAGTCACGATATATAGTCATGAGATGTGAACCCGTGAGTCTGGCAACCCATGTAATTTGACATTTTCAAAAAAACAACTAAGTAACCAGAAAGAGAAAGTAGAGGGGAAAAAGAAACGGGAATATAAGAGGGGAAAGAAGGGCTAATATATTCAAATTTGTAATAGATATCCCATTTCCTGGAAAGATATTTTTTGCATGTTTCTGAAGAAGTTGTATACTTATTGCTTATACTTGGAAATAAGTGTGAAGGTGGCGGGCACGTGAAACAATGACTAGGAACTGGAAATTTCCTGAACTTGCCAATCCGATGATCTGCAAAATAGATTCCAAGAAATGGCCAAGTGTGGAAAGCGGTCGGAAGGGCTTCAAAATAGGGTGACAAGGGTTCCCAAGGAGACGTGAGGCCCCGATGGTCAAATTGTATGTATCAAAACTTTTGAGTGAAAAATGTGTAACACGGAAGAGGGGATGATGCGGGAGTCGAAAATTCAATTTGTATATCACAGAAGCCGGGGTGTTGTTTGTAGGTCACTGAACAATGGAAGTGCAACCTACCTATGTGAGAAACCACAAGCAAAAAAATCAGTAAGTATGGAATAGGGAAACGGTCGGTGGGACTCGTTTTCGATAATATATTGATATATGTAATAGATATCCCATTACATGACAAGATATTTTCTGCATGTTTCTGGACAAGTTGTGTAGGGACAGTTAGTATGAATGTCTCCTCAAGGCATGGTGAATTGTTAGCATTAAACCTCAATTATTTCATACTTGGAAAGAAGTGCAAAGGTGGAGGGAATAAGAAACAACGATTAGGAATTGGATATTTAATGAACTCGCCCACTCGATGATCCATGAAAGAGATTCCAAGAAATGGCCAAGTATGGAAAGCGGATGGACAAGCTTAAAAATGGGGTGACAATAGTTCCCTAGGAGACGTGAGGACTCGAAGGTCAAATTATAGGTCTCAAAATGTTTGAGTGAAAACTGTGTAACATGGAAGAGGGTATGATGTGGGAGTCCATCAATAAATTTGTATATCACAGAAGTTTGGGTGTTGTTTGCAGGTCACAAAACAATGGAAGTGCAATCTAGAACCCACTTGCCCTGGAATCCGCGATCGAAAAACTTGCTAGGTATGGAATGGGGAAGTGGTTGGTCAAAGTCGCGATATAAAAGCACAAGTGCAAATTTGAACCCATGAGTTTTCTAACCTCCGCAATTAGACATTTTCGGAAAAATGACTAAGTAACCAAAAAGAGAAAGTAGAGGGGAAAAAGAAATAGGAATTTGGTTAAGTATAGAAGAGGGGAAAGAAGGGATAATATGTTCAAATCTGTAATAGATATCCCATTTCTTGGAAAGATATTTTTTACATGTTTCTAGAGAAGTTGTATGCTTATTGCATATACTTGGAAAGAAGTGTGAAGGTGTCGGGCAGAGGAAACAATGAATAGGAATTGGAAATTTCTAGAACCCTCCAACCCAATGATCCACGAAAGAGATTCCAAGAAATGGCCAAGTGTGGAAAGTGGTTGGATGGGCTTCAAAATAGGGTGACAAGGGTTCCCAAGGAGATGTGAGGCCCCAACGGTAAAATTGTATGTATCAGAACTCTTGAGTGAAAAATGTGTAACACGGAAGAGGAGATGATGTGGGAGTCCGGAAGTGAATTTGTATATCACAGAAGCCTGAGTATTGTTTGCAGGTCACAGAACAATGGAAGTGAAATTTAGAGACTGATTTTGCGGTAACCAGTGATCGAAAAAGTGGCTAGGTATGGAAAGGGGAAGCACTCGGTCATAATCATGATATATAAACATGAATAAAAATGTGAAACTGGAAGTCTGCCAACCCCGTAACAAGACATTTTCAGAAAAATGACTAAGTAACCAGAAAGATAAAGTACAGGGGAAAAAGAAAGTGGAATTTGGTTAAGTATAGAAGAGGGAAAAGAAGGGGATAAACAAGTGGAAAAATAGAAATGCGAAGGGAATTTTTTTTATGAAGGAATTAGTCTCAAACAAGCCCCATTGTTGCAAAACCATCATTTTATAGTGCAATATTTTATCCACTTACTCATTTTCTATTGTGCTTGTACCATTAGAAAGGGTGTGAGAAAATGCTTTGTTGATGATTTGTTTTTATTGCAACTTGTGGGAGTAATTGTTTTCTTGATACATTCTTAAATGAATTTGAAATATTATCTGAAGTATTAAACTTCTTGCATGATGGGTTGTTAGCATTAAATCTTAATAATTTCATATTTAGAAATAACAATGACGATCTTGAATTTTAATATTGTGGTTGATTTCATACTCCCATTTGACTTCAGCCACCATAGATCATTTTTTTTTTTTTTTTTATTCGTGAAGAAGAAATTTGGTAATTTCATTAATAAAGTAAAAAGTGCTCAAATAGAGGCCAGGGGATAGACAACTAATAAAAATTTTCCTTTTGGAGTAAAGGAATCAAGGAAGTGAAAGGGAAATAATAAATCGTTTTCTCAGCAAGGTTGAGATGAAAATGAAATTTTTAGGGCAGGGCCCCGACTGCCGCATCATGAATTAGTGTTGCTATGTTCTATATGCATTATGAATACAATTGAATGTTGGTTTGAAACTGTGTGAAATTCATTTATTTTTCCATAGAAGGCTGATGGGATCGACACAATGCATTGTCATATAATTGTTCAATGCTCCATATTAGATCAAATTATGTGAGCCAATTCAATATTCAAGAACTACGAGACTATCGAACCATGCAAGCAAGAAGAGGTGTTAAATCCCACAAACATGAAACAACCAAGATTCCAAGGAAATTTTTTAATAGTAAATCCATAAAAAATATTGGGCAGTGTATATCTATCCATAGACATTGGACTGAGTTCTTTGCACCGAAGCATTGAACACATTTTTCATAAATACAAGTACAAGAGCTACAAAAAAAAAACAAAAAAAAAACATGCATACAATTTTGTGTTGTTCCTCTAGTGGGACAACATGCAGGAGCCATCGAGATGCTCTTCAACATGTATACAAACCTCATTACCATGATTTTTTAGGAATTCCTTGCAATCTTCTCTTCGGAAGTTCAATGTTGGCTTCCGCAATATCAATATCTTGCGAAAGACCTAAGGTGACAAAGAAACAGGAGAGTGGTTCTGCAATGGAATAATTCTTTGGCTTGAAGAAGGTGAAAAACACTCCTGCTTATGACGCTGGCTACCTGGAGACATTGCAAGGAATCAATGAATTGTACAAATAATAGGGAAAATGCCTCGGTGAGAAGAGTTTCCAATCCGCGGCCACCAATGGAAAGAGCATGACATCCCGCAACATCGCTCCAATGTCCAACCCCATTAAGAAAGAAACCCATAATTTTTCAAACGTAGGAGGACATAAGAACCAATCCTCATGGTAAAATTGATAGTTCTCACAATATTCCCATGAGGAAGAAGAGGAAAAACGTTGTAGGGCAAGAGGAAGAGCCCGGAACTAAAAGTGAGGACACACCAAGAGACCACCTCCTTATTGTCGAAGACATTAGGGACACAACATGCACGAGCAATTTGAGAGGTAAAATTAATTTGTTTTGGGCAGGAGGGGACCAAGAGACCCCCTCCTTACAGGAAAAGACTTTAGGGACACAGTCTACACAAGCAATTATAGAGGCCCAAATTAGTCCGTTCTAGACGGAAGGAGATGAGTAGTAGGAATATGACTTGCACCAATGGGAGTTATGGTCCTCATCCCCTAAGATGTCAATTGTATATCCAGAGAACAGGAGAGTGGTCCCATAATTGAATAATTATTTTCCTTGAAATATATCTCTAGGAGCATCAAGAGACCATTTCCTTACAGTGAAAGACTTCCGCCCAGAACTGACTAATTCGGGCCTCTGGAACTCCTAATATTGAGTTGAAAAGAGGCTATTGCATTCAACATCGGTTTCTTTTCTTAAACCCCTTCCTTTGGTCTTGTCAGGGCTTCCATTGTCGAGCTGGGAAGTGCCCCCCATTATGGTTGATTTCAATTTGGGTGTAGGAGTGGATCAACATCTGCATTGCCATCATCCATCACTGTATCCTCGTCCATGAGATCATCTTCTTCCATCTCAAAATCATCTGCATCAACCTCTACACCAGCCATCAACACAGGCGAGCGGGTTGTCTAAGCAGGCGGGGTTTCCTTGGAATTGTTTGTCTTGAAACATCTATCTCAGTGCACCAAGGGATCATCTCCTTTTTTGCTTCTAGGTGGAGGGAGATGAGTAGTAAGAATATTCCCTGGAGCACTGGAACTTCTGGTCATCATGCCCGAAGGTGGTTACTATATCTAGATAGAACTGTTGTCGAACTACTGCCATAAGTTAAAGAGAATGTTTGTTTTCTCCAGATGATGTTTGAAATGAACATTTGGAAGGGATAATATAACCCTCCGCAAATCTTGGTTTAATGTGTATCAATGAGAGATCTCCTTGAGCATTTCACTAATCAATGATAATCTCTACGGTTCATGTGTAATGAGATGTTACCATTAAAGCTTACTAATTGCATATTTATAAAAAAGTGCGAAGGTGGCGGTGACAACAAAGAGCTATTAAGGATTAGATATTTAGTGAAGCCACCAACCGGATGATGCACGAAAGAGATTGCATGATGCTTGAAATGAACACTTGGAAAGGCTAACACAACCCTCCACAAATCTTGTTTTAATTCGTATTAATGACAATCTACTCTAGCCTTTCAGACATTAATGAATATCTTAATGGTTCCTGCACACTAAGCTATTAGCATTAAATATTAATAATTTCATATCTAGAAATAAGTGAGAAGGTGGCGGGGATGGCAAAGAGTGATTAAGCATTGCACATTTTGTCGACCAACCAACCCATGAAAGAGATTCCAATAAGTGGTGAAGTATCGAAAGCGGTCCGTCGGGCTTCAAAATAAGGTCACAAGTTATACTCAGGAGACATGAGGGGTCGATGGTCAAATTGTATGTCTCCTAACTTTTGAATGAAAAATGTGTAACATGGAATAGGTCACAATGACAGATTTTGACGATCAATTTTTATATTGCATAATTTTAGGTGTTGTTTGTAGGTTGCAAAACAATGGAAGCGCAATGCTGAGCAAGCCTGGATGGGAACTAGTGATGTAAATAGTGGCCAAGTATGAAATCGGGAAGAGGTTGGTCAGACTCGTGATATAAAATCATGAGACATACTCGAAACAAGGCATATTGATGTGCTTGAAAACAGGGCCACAAGTTCTACTCAGGAGACGTGAGGGCCCGATGGTCAAATTGTATGTATCCCAACTTTTGATTGCAAAATATGTAACATGAAACATGAGACAATCACGAACTTTGACGGTTAATTTGTATATTGCAGAGTTTCAGGTGCTGGATATAAAAGCATGAGACATTCGGAAAAATGACTAAGTAACCAGAAAGGGAAAGTAAAGGAGAAAACGAAAGGGGAATTGGTTGTCAATTTTTAGATCGGGGATGTCCGGGTATTTGTTTGCAGGCAGTGGAAAAATGGAAACACAATGTTGAGCCCACCTACTTGAGAACCCGCGATCCAAAATTTTTGTTGAATATGGAATGGGGAAGTAGTCGGTCATACTCGTGATATAAAAGTATTAGTGGAAATTTGAACATGTGAATCTGCCAACCCGCGCACCTAGACATTTTTCGAAAAATGACTAAGTAACAAGAAAGGGAAAATAGAAGGGAAAAAGAAAGGGGATGGAAATTTTCGGAAGCGGGAATTGATGTAAGAAATCACCATTGATGGTATTAACAGTAACTATGAACTGCATTAAAGAGGTGAACCAACTCTTCAGTCAAGGATTAGATAAAGCGATCCATGCTTATAGTTTCCAGGATGTGTTTGCATAAGAGAAGCATCGAAAAACCACGGGAAAATCAATTTTGGGATGTTTAAGTAAAATTATTGCACTGTCAACTTCACCGTAAGTATAACGACGAATTTGAATTTTAAGACTTATTTGAATTTTAATTTTCTATGGTTGATATGATATTTCCATTGGACTTCACATAGTATATATCCTTTTATTTCAAAATATTCCTGAAGATGAATTTTGGTAAGTTCATCGATCAAGTAAAAGTGCTAAAACAATCCACATACTACATTTGTGTCAGAGAGATTATATTAAAAGGAAAAGTAGGTCATGTATATTATTTAAGATCATTGAAAAAACACCAAGATCCTGAATGTATCATTAATTTTCCAGAACGAAGCATACAATGAAGAGCCAAACAAACACCAAATATATTGAAAGTCGAGGAACAAGGAAACACATGAACATAGAAGGTGCCAAGTGAGATCCCATAATGGTCCATAGAGTAGTACGCATCGACCTATGCATCAAAAAATTTGATATAAAAAAAAACACACGTGGTATTTGTTTTCTCTTACATGTGGTATATGTTCCCATGAGAAAATAACTGAGCCCATGAGAACCCTGAACTACAGCAGGAAAGCATATGAACAAAATTCTTCCAAACACAAGACAACACAAAACCAACGAAGATTCGACATTGTATCTCAACAATAACCAAACCCCCAAATGGGGAACAAGAAACTTGTCGATTATTATTTTACCATGAAGGAAGATCACTATGGACATTTGCTTCTGATATTGCCATGTTCTATCACTACCAGTTTTAACAATGCCAAATTTCCAATATTATTGCAAATGCCTGATGGTTCCATTCAGAGGAGCAAGCCATTTTGACGGTTCAAAGGATGGGTCTGATTTATTCACATTTGGATACTTTGTATGGGGTTTGTCCTCATACTTCCCATTTATGGAACGAACAAGCTTATGTGCTTCCTGTTCAATTTTCCATGGCACTGCAAAATTCTATTCATATCCTCATTGGGTGGCATGGACATATACACATGATATTTTTTCATTTCCTGCCAATGCTTGATATGATTTTTTTTTTTTTAAGACGATATGCAGTATTGCATTGTCCTCATTTAAGGTAAATTTGGTATGGACCCGAAAGTTGTGCGGCATGTAGACATTGTTTGCATTTTTATGTAGGTATACTTCATATGRAAATTCTTCTAACCTAGGAAGCACATATTGTAACAAAGGATGTCTAATTGTAGAATGTATGATTGAATTTCCCACGGTTCGGATGGCATCATTGAGGCAATGTCTATATATGTAAGGGAAATTTTTACTGCATCGTAGACAATCAATTGCACCATCATTTATGAAAGCAGAGGCAGAAGCAGGAGAGTTGCATTGGCACATACAGGCTTGAAGGGGTTCGAGTACGCATTCGTTGCAACCAAAACACCCTCAACATAGGCACATGAGAATAACAGTTAATATATTGAACAATAAAATATACAACTGCACAACAAAAAAAAAGATGCAGAAAATTGGTGAAGGAAGTTTATATGAGCAAAGTGAAGATGAAAATGTAGATGTATACGCACAACAATTGTTGAGCTAGTTAGTTTCTTGAGATCCTATACTATTTCTATTCACAATTCTGTTACAAATGTTTCTTGGGTTGTGTGAAAGATCCTTTCTTTAACATCCCTTTTCTTTGTTATATTTTTGAAGATCATAAGTGGAAATTTCCCTTTATGCAATTGTTGTTCCCTTGAGGAAAACAAATTTGAATAGATGTCGAACAATTGAAAATGCAACATGGAATAATACAATAGTTGTGTAACATAACTGAGATACATGGACATGTGAAAGTAAAGGACAAAACTGGATATGGAGAACGATACCATTACCGTGTCTTTGTCTGAATCTCCATCTTTTATATGGAGAATGTGTTGCGAGCCAAGTTTTATCGTGAGTGTGACATCTGCACCAATGGTTCGGATTGGGTAAGTGTTTTTTCTCTGTGCATGTTGGTTGATTGTTGTGTCTAGTACGAAACAATAATCTGAACAAATCGCGAGAATTTGTTCCATAATACTTGTTTTTTTGAGTGATATAATCCAATCACAATCACCACAGTAATATATTGTTTTGGGAAATATATTAAACTTTGTAATGGATATCCCATTACATGGCAATATATTTTCTGCATGTTTTTGGACAAGTTGTGTAGGGATAGTCAGTGTGACTGCCATCAGGGCTTCCTTGTCTGTCATGTCAGCATACATAATGGATCTAGTTTTGTTTTCCTTATCCAAGTAGGTTCTATAGATGACCATTATGTCCCTGACGAACACTTGTCCAGATCGATGGATTTTTAAGCCCTCTATTGATAGTATTTTGGGTGTTATAAGTTTAGACCTGGTGACATTTTTTGAACAGAAAAAGTAATGTGAATGGTAGTATGCATTATTGTTTTCTTTTCTTTTTTCTTGGCATAAATGTACAAGTAGACGCACAAAATGGATGAAGTATGGAGGCCAGAGTTTTGCAACTAGACCTCTTAGCCTTCATAACTTGCACTATGTTTGGTGTCTCACTTGCGCTCGTTGATACTTCTTGTGAATTGCAAAGTATGTGTTGCAGATGACATCGACATATTTATCATGGCATAGTTGAATAAATATCTTAGGATATTCTTTTGGTAAAAATATGAGGAACACAATGTATGAATATTTACCTTTGGCCTTGTCGTTTTGTTGATGTTTGCGATGATTGACTGCTCATGGCCATGTCACTAGTTCACCTTTTTCTGATGCAAGCATGTGTAGATGAGCATCAGAAGGACTAAATAAGCATATGCATTGTATATTGTCCATAATTGTTCTGAATGTCACAAACACGGTAGAAGGAGATGGAATACAAAATAGGGTGTCAAGGGATACTCAGGAAACATGAGGACCCGATAGTCAAATTATATGCCTCAGACTTTTTGACTACAAAAATGTCCAACATGGAATAGGGCATGATGGGGGGGTACGACGACTAATCTGTGTATCACAGAACCTCTGAAGCTAGAAGAACAATCTTGAACCTGCCATCCTGGGAACCTACGATCGAAAAGGTGGCTAAGTATGGAATGAGGAAACCATCTGTCGGAGTCATGATACAGAAGCATGAGTATGAATGTGAACCCATGAGTCCACCAACCCACACACCTAGACATTTTCGAAAATACGACTAAGAAAAGCAACCAGAAAGCGAAAGTAGAGGAGAAAAGAAAAGGGTAATTTAGTTAAGCATAGAAGAGGGGAAAAAAAGGGATAAGAGAAAGTGGGAAAATAGAAATGCAGATGATCCAAAATGGATCCAGGAACCAAAATGGGTCCAGGAAGGCCTAAAAATCAAGGTTCTCAGAATCAGAAGAAACTAGCGCCTTTGCATCCATCTCATCGCGGTGACTCTATCCATATAATTTTTTCCTCAAACGGACACCGTATACAAAAGGTATTGCGTTCTGATCAAATTCCCAAACAGGAAAAAATTCAACTGGTTAAAGTCAATGCTCATGTCAACAAGTATCACAGGTGACGTTAGGATGACGTCAACATGATGTCATCATGCTAACATGGCATCACTAGGAGGTGACACATGTCATGTAGATTTGACATTTTCAGGCCAAGTTGGCACTGTATGGATTTGACACATGTCACTATACAGATGACACGTGGCAGTCCATATAGTGACGTGGCCCAATGATGAGATGACACGTGGCTGTATGGATGAAAACTGGCAGTATGGTAGGCTGACATGGTAGTGACACATGGTAGGTGACTGGACTGTATGGTGGAGGACATGGAAGTATGACAGGATAGAGTGGTAGTGACACGTGGCAAATGACTGGGCTGTATGGCGGTGATGTGGTAGACTAAATGTACGCTGACTATGTTGTTGACTATGTTGGTATGTGACAATAGCAGGGTGACACATGGCACCTCGAATTTATCCAATAAAAACTAGTTCAAAAAAAATTTATGGGCCGCGGGGATTCGAATCCCTGACCTCACAGGATATGTAGCGATTTCGCAACCAACGACGGACCATTCGGTCTAAGGGTGGTGCTTGGTCTACAATAGACACAAAATCCTTTTGAGTTGAAAGTGGAATGGAATAGAGGATAAGCCTCAGTTAGTGAGGGCCAACCTTGTTTGACCAGGGGCTAATGACCAAGGCCTAAAACATTTGGGGGCACGTGGAGGCTAAGGTGGTAGCCATGTGGTCAAGCCACATGACCAGGACCGAAGGGTAAGGGGGCAAGCGTGCCAGTCCAAGGACACATGGGACCGCGCCATAGAAATAGTGGCCCATATGAAGGGGGATGCACCCATATTTGCCCATTTTTGGTTTATAAAACCATATTATATGATTTTAATTGTTTTTTAGCCTGATAGTGATGGATTTTGGTCATTTTTGGGAGATCTGGAGCCCCTTTTTGAGGCCAGATATTGGGAGGAAGTTGGGAGGTTGTTGCCAACTTCAAACCTATATAAACCATAGTTTCTTGGTAGCCTTAGGGAGGTTCAGAGAAGGATAAATATTGAGGAATTTGATAGTCAAAGATATTTTTATGCTAGGAAGCCATTGAGGAGTGGAACTTTGCAGGCCATTTTTGGGAGCTTCGCTCAACCGTTTTTAGTGTCGTTAGTTGTGTTGGTTTCTTGAGGTCTAGAAGAACACAACCAAACCATTTTGTAATCAATTTGACACTTTTCTGATGTAGGTTTGAATCTTTGAAGAGAAATAAGAAAGCCTCACCCACTGAGACAAAGGCCTGGAGATGTAGGCGATATTGTCGAACTGCGTTAACAACTTTGTTGTTATGGTTTGTTGATTCTTTGTTCTTATTTACATATCTATATATCTTATTATGGTTGCAATGTTACATCATTAATTCTTCCTCTTTCTTCAATTCCTAAATGGTTAATGAACTCATGTTTTAAAACTCAACCATAGTCTTTAAAAGATCTTTTCAGATCAAGGGTTATCAGAGGAGGTTGACGGTTGGTTTTTGAGTTTGCATGATTACCAGAGAAAAAATTAATCGCGGTGAAGGCAATCTTGTCAAACAGAATCCTAAGATTGGATCAAGAAAGAGAAATTCTCAAAGTGAGGAGATGGCATCGGAAGAAGGCATGTCTCAGAATGAGATCGAGTTGCAAAAGACTTTATTCACCATGTCTAAGATGGTAAAGGTATTATATGAGGATTACTTGGAACGGAAGAGGAATTTTCAAGGGGAATATTCTAAAAAGGACAAAAGAGAAGAAGGAGAGGATCCTTCTAAACCTCCTCCTTCACCTCCTTCTTCTCCATCAGCTTCTTCTTCTTCAAGTACAAGTTCCAAATCCACCACAAGAAAACATTCCCATAAACATAAACATGATATGCCTTTTCTTAAGCTTGATTTGAAATTTGAATTACCCATGTATGATGGTGAAGTTAATGCAGAGAGGATTGATAACTGGGTCAGACAAATGGAAGTTTATTGTAGTGTGCAACAAATCAAGGATGAGGCAACTCAAATCAAGTTGACATCACTTCGTCTTGCAGGCAAAACATTCATCTCATGGAAAAGCAAGTTGAAAAATGGCACGCAATAAGTGGGTAATGTATTTTCATCATGGATTTTTTTTTTTTTTTTCACTTAGAAAGCAAATTTACCCTTTGGGTTATAAAGAGAAGGCTTTAATTGAATGGCAAGGTCTTAAACTAAGAAAGGGACAAATAGTGCAAGAATACACAGATGAATTTCATAAAATGGCATTAATGTTAGACATTCCATTACATACCCAAGAAACTCTTATGAAGTATATAGGGGGTTTACCTGCACACATTTGTAACATTGTATTTATTTTTGGACCTACTAATATTGATGAGGTTTTTGTTCAAGCAACATACATTGAGGCAGGGAAAAAAAGATTTGGTGTATCAGGGAATCGTCTTCAAGAAAAGAGGACAAAAGGAAGGGGAAGGGAAAGAAAGCAAATTCAGTGACAAGAAGGGAACATAAGCTCTCTTGCAAGCATTGCAAGAAATAAGGGCATGATGATGACCATTGCTGGCAATTGCATCTCGAGAAGAGACTGAAATGGTTCAAAGATAGGAAAGGGAGGCAAACTGTTGCAACAACAACACAACCAACAGACTTGGGATCAGATTTGGGTGATGAGTCTAAAATTGCAACAGTTGGTTTGATAGGTAAAATTTGTGATGGATATGATTCTAGAAGTAAATTGTTTCACATAAGGGTCATAATGAAGCATACTAAGGTAAAAACATTGATAGATAGTGGATCTCAATCTAACCTGATTTCAGAGGAAGTGGTTAAACAATTGGGATTAAACACTAATATGCATCATAAACCTTACTCAATCAAATGAATAAGAAACAATCATAAATTACACATAACAAAGCAATGCACTCTAAAGTTTGCAATTTCATCAAAATTTGTGGATGAGGTAACGTGTGATGTGGTGCCACTCAATGAAAGAATGGTCTTATGAATTCCTTTTTTGTATGATCGCAAAGAAATATTCTACAGGGAACGAAATCAATATCACTTAATCAAAGAAGAAAATGAATATGTTGTACATTCTCATCACTTAAAAGAAAATAAATCTCTTCAAACAATGGAACAATTAAGGAAGGTAGCTCATGCAACCAACACACCTATATTTTTTCCAAATCAAGCAATTGATCTTAGGCATGAACATGCAATGATTGTAGAATGGAAGTTCAATCATACTTTGCTTCAAGATAAGCTAATGTCGTGCAATTACTACAAACATATTAGCTCATTTGCAGTCATATTTCTGATGTTATTATTACTAATGTTGTCAACATGGATGGTAGTGGCTTCAGTAAGATGTGACAGAGTACAAGTGGCTAACAATATGCTATCATTTTCCATGGTTGTTTTACAATTGATCTTGATGATACAGGTGCACAAGGCAGATTTTAAAGACAAAGAACAAGAGGAGTGGCCTATCCTGCACTTGATGACTGGTTAGTATCCTTTTGGACGACCAAAAGGTCTTAGTGGTGAGGCGTGATCCAAAATGGATCCAGGAACCAAAATGGGTCCAGGAAGGCCTAAAAATCAAAGTTCTTGGAATCATGTGAAACTAGCGCCTTTGTGTCTATCTCGTTGTGTTGATTTCGGCCATACAATCTTTTCCTCAAACGAACACTATATGTGAAAGTATTCTATTTTGATCAAATTCCCAAACATGAAAAAGGTCAACTGGTCAAAGTCAATGCTAACATCAATAGGTACGATAGGTGACATCATCATGATGTGGTATCACTAGGAGCTAACACATGTCATGCAGATTCATCATTTTCGGGCCGATTTAGCAATGTACGGATTTGACACATGTCACTGTATGGATTTGACATGTGTCACTGTATGGATGACATGTGGAAGTTTGTATAGTGACGTGGCCCAATGATAGGCTTAAACGTGGTTGTACAGATGATAGCTTGAAGTATGGCAGGCTGCCACATCCTCTGCCATACAGTCCAGTCACCTACCACGCAGTGATGATAGGCTTAAACGTGGTTGTCCAGATGATAGATGGAAGTATGGCAGGCTGCCACATCCTCTACCATACAGTCCAGTCACCTACCATGCAGTGATACATGGCAGGTGACTAGACTGTACAATGGAGGACGTGGTAGTACGAGAGGCTGACATAGAAGTGACACATGGCAAATGACTGGGTTGTATGACGGTGACGTGGTAGGCTAAATGTATGCTGACTATGTTGTTGATTGTGTTGGTACGATCCAATCACACGGTGATACATGGTCCAATCAGAGGGCTGCACGTGGCACCCTGGATTTAGCCAATAACAACTAGTTCAAAAATTTGTTATGGGTTGGGGGGATTCGAACCCCTGACCTCACGGGATATGCATAGATTTCGCAACCAACAATGGACCATTCAGGCTAAGGGTGGTTCTTGGTCTACAATTGATGCAAAATCCTTTTGAGTTGACAGTGGTGCGGAATAGGGGATAAGCCCCGGTCGGCGGGGGCCAACCCCTTCCAACCAAGGGTAGCTAGCTCTGCCTTAGATGTTGTTGGGTCAACGACTGGATCAACTGGAGAATCAGGAATAGTCTATAGGGATAAAGGATTTGAATGGATTATATATTACACCATCCAACCTTAATGGCCGCCTTACTTAGCATGGGGTTATTCGTGGATTCTCTGTTGCTTGGGATAACTTCATTTGGTTAGCTTGCGGGGTGTGAATGAAGGGTTGAATAACCACAACAACTAATGACCAAGGCCTAACGGATACATGGGCACATGGAGGATAAGGTGGCATCCATATGGCCAAGCCACGTGACTAGGACCGAAGGGTAAGGGGGCCAACGTGCCAATCCAAGGACACATGGGACCGTGCCATAGGAATAGGGGCCCAGATGAAGGAGGATGTGCCCATATTTTCCCATTTTTGGTTTTTAAAACCATATTATGTGATTTTAATTGATTTTTATCCTGATATTGATGGATTTTGGTCATTTTTGGGAGATCTGGAGCCCCTTTTTGAGGCCAGATCTTGGGAGAAAGTTGGGAGGTTGTTTCCAACTTCAAACCTATATAAACCAACAGTTCTTGGAAGCCTTAGGGAGGTTTAGATAAGGATAAATGTTGAGGAATTTGACAGTCAAAGACATTTTTATGTAGGGAAGCCATTGAGGAGAGGAACTTTGCGGGCCATTTCTGGGAGCTTCGCTCAACCATTTTCAATGTCGTCAGTTGTGTTGGGTTCTTGAGGTCTAGAAGAACACAAAAAAACCATTTTGTAATCCATTTGAAACTTTTCTGATGTACTTTTGAATCTTTGAATAGAAATAAGAAAGCCTTACCCACTAAGAAAAAGGCCCGGAGACGTAGGCAATATTGTCGAACTCCGTTAACAACTTTATTGTTATGGTTTATTGATTATTTTTGCTTATTTCTTTATCTTTATATCTTATTATGGCTTCCATGCTACATCATTAATTCTTGCTCTTTCTTCAATTCCTAAATGGTTAATGAAATCATGTTTTAAAACTCAACCATAGTCTTTAAAAGATCTTTTCGGATCAGGGGAGGGAAATGTTTGGAAGAGGGAAGTCTCAACAAAGGCCCTTTGTTGCCAAATCATTGTTTTCTAGTCCAATATTATATGCACCCACCAATTTTGTGTGTTTTAATTACTATCAAAATTGGTATACCTTTTCGAAGATTGTACTTCAGCCCCCTTTGCTGTGGCATATAAGAATTCATCTTTTTGTCCAACTAATCTGTTTCTTTCAATGTAGCAACGATGAAAATATAGTGGGCATGAAGGTAAGTTAGTATATAGAAAGACATGTAAAAAAAGAAATACAGTTCTATTTATTTCAATGTAGTAGCAAAGAGAATACAATTCACGTGAGGATAAGTTACTATGTAGGAAGATACATAGTATCTGCATACAATAAATTAGGTACAAATTAGTAGAACAAATATACAAACAATAAATGAAATACTAAACAATGGAATATGAAATAAGAGTAGAAGCATGAACCTTTGTATCTCTTCTTCTACATTTGTGGCAAAGAGTCCCTCGTCTTCTCCAGTTATTATGTTTTTTTAAATGTAGCAATGTAGAAAAATACAATGGACATGAAAGTAAGTTTGTATGAAGGAAGACATGTACAAAAATAAACAGAGTTCAATTTATTTCAATGTAGTCTCACATAGAATACAATTGACATGAAGATAAGTTTTTATGTAGGAAGATATGCAGTATCTACATACAATAAATTAGGTGCAAATAAGTAGAACACATATACAGACAATAAATGAAATACAAAACAATGGAATATGAAATAAGAGTACAAGCATGAACCTTTGTATCTCCTCTTCTACAATTGTGGTAAAAACTCCTTCGTCTTCTCTCGTTATTTTGTTTGTTTTAATGTGGGAACACACAAAATACAATGAACATGAATGGAAGCTGGTATGCAGGGGAGAACAAGTAATATGTACATACAATATGTTAGTGTCAGAAGTCACTCCTGGATTGCAGCAGGAGCAGAGCCTGATGCCCATTAGTTTTATGTCACGATTGGTATATAAGGGGGTGATTGAATGGATGCAGACCCAGAAGAATATCATTTTAACTCAAAATCCTGAGCTAGGCTATGCACAAGTAGATGAGTTCTTGATCTAACTTCAATTAGTAAGTTGTAATAAGAGTGAGTAGGAGGAAGAATTCAGAGGGAAACTGCAAAGGTCTGTTGTAGGCATCAAACTTCCAACAACCCGTAGAAGAAAGAACAAACACTGAAATGTTCCAGGATGACACAATTACAGTAACACAACGATCATACCTGCATCACAGTGTCTACTGTAACAACTCACTTGAATATTTCAATGAGATACTCAGGGTAAGAGGGAGAAAAAGACACATGAGACTGATTTAAAACAGGTGAAAACACTGTCATGATCAAACATACATCACGCAACATAATCACCTTTGACTGGTCCTGCCAATTCCGAGTGTCTTAAAACAAATCTTACAGAGAGATGGAGAGAATCTCACTTTCATTAAATATGAGGTCTTAGATACAACTCATAACCAGAGAACCGGAAATTTCATTAAAGCTTTACAATTCGGGTGCATAGCTCAACCATCGATAGATACAAAAATGGAAAAAATGTTTTCATATACTTGGAGAAAAGAGCAATAGTGGCTTTGAGTTACTGCATTGAAGGCATTATGTATGCATGTTTACTAGAAGACTGTGCATGCTATCTCTGGGCCATCGTGCACTTCGATCAGATGCCATCGTGTTCCAAAACGAGCCTGCAAGGAGTTGACAAGCTAAAATTCCTCTCCTAGACTTCCATTTATGGTGGAAACGATGTCTACCCACCACCAACCATTTCAATAACTGCTTCCTTGGGATCGGAAACGACCTCGGTCAACTCTACACCTTTGGGACATGGAGGATTCTCATGCTGCCACCTCGATCTGCTAAACAGCTTCATGGTAAGACGTGGAGGCAGACACAATAACTGGGGCACCTGAAGGGGAGCAGTGGATGAGCAGTGATTAGACAGGGATGATTTGTCATATTAGATGTGGAAGTGAGACGAGGAGAGGCCAGAGGACGAATG
Source organism: Picea engelmannii (assembly GCA_009831015.1). NCBI lineage: Eukaryota > Viridiplantae > Streptophyta > Pinopsida > Pinales > Pinaceae > Picea > Picea engelmannii. Next base: position 526,880 of record ML779019.1, on the reverse strand, counting down.
TGGAAGATCTTGTGGGGACCATGAAGATACGGTGGTGGGATGTGATTTGTCGAAGGGGAACACGTCTCCTATAACGGGATAGCGTGATATGGAGAGGGATAGGTGTGGGAAGACAAGAGGGAGTGAAACGAAAAATGATATTCCATGAAGGTGAGTGGAAGGTGAGTGTGTCCTAACAATAAAAGGGGGAAATGAGTGATGTGAATGGTGGACGTGAGGCCTAATGGAACACAGGTGGCAAGAGGAGGGGGGGTGACACAAGGAGGAGGTGCCATGATAGCAAAGGGGCCCACATTGGAAAACCTCCCATATCAGAACCCCCCCATCATTAAAGCTAGAACGGCCAAGGGGGGGGGGGGTCTGGAATTGGACCTCAACTGTAAATCTAGGTGCGTCTCGCCTTACCCTTCAGATCCGCGCATGGGAAAACTTTCATATCGGACCCCCCCCATCATTAAAGGTACAATGATGGGGNGGGGGGGGGGGGGGTTCGAAATTGAATCTGGACCAAATATTTGGGCACGCATATTCTGACCGCCCAGATCTTCACGCTGCATAATCCAGAGCGCTTATGCACCCCCAACTTAGGATAAGTGGGTTTTTAACCCATTCTTTGCCACTTTTTTGCTGAAGGGGACACTTTATAGGAAAACACCTCGCATACAATATTATGTGCTAACATTAGTCTCCATGGGGGATGGTTTTCTCCCTCCGAGACGCCAAGAACTATTTTGCAGATTCAGTGCCTTGCTGTTGGGATATGAAGTCATTATTAAAAATGAAAGATAAACTGAGAAACAATATTTACAAACACAGAGGAGCCATGTGTGGCTCAAAAGAAACATTTATTCAGAAAATGCCTATTCATAGGGCCATTGAAAAATTCTTCACCCTCCAAAATCTACAACCTGTAGGTATTATTTGAAAATACTCCAGCGATCTTGAAGGGCCCGATCCATAGGTCTTCAAATTTTCCATGTTTTCCTTTGTCCTACTTGGGAGCATCCCATTTAAATACCAGATCTCCCAATTGGAAATCCTCTTTCTTGACCCTCCTGTCAAAGTCCTACTTGATCTTCTGCTGATGATTGTGATCTCTGTTCATTACCTACACCCTGTTCTGCTGCACTTCCACCATTTGATGGATTCTACTGACCATATGATCTAGCTCTCCTTCATAATCTTGAAAGAATTCTTCTACAAGTAGAGCCAGCTGAGTGGGAAAAACAACTTATGTCCCATAAACAAGTTGAAAAGGGGAGGTGCCTAGGGATTTCTTGCTTGTCACTCGATTAGCCCACAGAGCGAATTTGAGTTTTGAGTCCTAGGCATTTTTATTATCTTCCAACAATATTTTAATGAGCTTAATCAAGATTTTATTGGAAGACTCTGCCAGTCCATTTCCTTGTGGATAATAGGGAGTGGAATGAACCAGTGAAATTTCAAAATGCTCACAGAACCTCACCAGAGGCTCAGACCTGAAAGATGTAACATTATCAGTGATAATTCTTTTGGGGCATCCAAACCTTGCTATGATATCCTCCAGGAAGATGATGATAACCTTGTGTGAATCACTCCTAGTGGGGATAACTTCTATCCACTTGGTGAAATAGTCAGTTTCATTTAGGATCCATCTATGTTGGCTGCTTGAGGAAGGATGAATCTCTCCAATGAAGTCCATCCCCCATTGTTGAAAGGGTGCTGCAGCTACTACAGGTTTTGGTGGCAAAGATTTGAGTTGTTTCTTTCCTGAGAACCTTTGGAATTTGATGCAAGCTCTCACCTATCTGCATACATCAGTGAATAAGATGGACCAGTAGTACCCAGCCCTGAGAATCTTGTGGTCGTGGTCTTCCAAAAGTGGTGTCCCCCACAGAGGCTGTTATGGAAGTCAAATGTCACTTTCTGGGCTTCCTGTGGGTTCAAACACCTCAGAAACACCCATAGAGGGTCTCTCCAGTACAAGACTTGGTCAATAAGGAAATATTTGACTTCTTTGAGATTTAAATATCTTGCCTTACTCTTCCCTATTTTATCAGGGGGATTTAATTCTAGCATAAATATATGATATCTCTATACTAGGTGCACTCTGTTAGTCGAGGACTGTCTGGAGGATTTCCATCAAACAATTCAGCCTGTTGATTTCCTTAGCAACCATCGATGAATTTGACCCCCAAGGCTTTTCAATTTGATTCAGCTAGCAGCTTGGCTAAGCCCTGCCCTTTAACCAACTTGGTTGTATTAATCTCTAGGTCAAGCTCAAGGATCTTGGTAATCCACTTTCTTCTTTTTCTGTCTATGTTAGGATGAATGAGAATGTCCTTCACAAAAGACAAAGGAACATATGCAATGGTTTTTGAATGAAGAGCATATAATTTGAATGCTTTAAGGGCCTTGACCAAGACATAGGCTTGCTTCTCCATGATGCCATATTTGACCTCTGCATCTCTTAATGCCCTACTAAAAAATGAAATGGGTTGCTCTAGCCCTTCAACATTCTTCTGTAATAAAAAAACTGCTATTGTATCAAAAGAAGCAAAAAAAAAAAAATACGAAATCCTTGGAATAATCAGGACTGATCTGCACAGGTGCCTCAGTCAAATAATTTTTTATTTGGACAAAGGATTCCTTGGGTTCAGCAGTCCATTTTACTTCATTTCCCTTTCTGAGCATGGCTGTGATGTGCTTCACCAACTCAACAAAATTTGAGACAAACCTGCTCAGAAAATTAATTTTACCCAGGAAAGACTGGACCTCTTTCTTGGATCTAGGAAGTGACAGGGTCTGAATTGCCTTCACCCTGCTAGGATCAATTTTCACTCCCTCTTCTGATACTATATGTCCTAACAGATTCCCCTCCTCCATAGAAAACAATTATTTCTTGGGGTTTAAGGAAAAGCCAAACCTTTTGCATTTCAAGAAAACCTTCTTTAAGTGACAACAATGCTCTTTATCGGATCTGGAGAAGACAGTGATGTCATCCAGATAGATCACCACAAACTCATCTTTCTCCCCAATGAAGGCTATGTCCATGGCTCGCTGAAATGTTGCTCCTACATTCATTAATCCAAAAGGAATTTTGGCATACATGAATGTGCCCCAAGGAGTGGTGAAGGCTGTTTTTTCTCTATCCTCAGGCAGGACTGATATCTGACTATAGCCAGAAAAACCATCAATCATGGATATCCTGGATGCACCAGTTACCCTCTGCAATATGTGCTCCATCTTAGGTAGGGGGTAATTATCCTTTCTGGAGCTTCTGTTCAGGTTCCTAAAATCGACACAAAGTCTGATTTCTCCACTCTTCTTTCTTACTGGCACCAAATTAGCCACCCACTCAGAATATCTCAAAGGGACTATGATTTGAGCATCCAAAAACTTTACTTCTTTCTCCATGATACACAACAACATCATATCAATATTTCTTAACTTCTTCCTGAATGGCTTAGCCTCTTCTTTCAGTGGGATCTTATGTTCCTTGACATCTGTGTCATATGTCTTGAGGCCTTGATAGGTCTACACGAACAGATCAACAAATTATTTTAATAATTCAACATATTCAGCTCTCTACCCCTTTGATAGGCTACTTGACAACTTGACGAACTTAGGATCCTCCTCTATGCCAATATTTGATTTAGTTACATCAGATTCCCCATCAAAACCTCACCCTTCACTTCCACATCATTCCCATCGAACAATATTTCTAAAGGAATTAGTCCCTTTGGAATGTGATTGCTAGGCAACTGAACAGTACAGTAATTAGAATTTTTATTTAAAAATACCTCGGGTGTAGATCACCTTCGGGATCAGGATCTTGATCAATGTGCAATGCAGAGAACTCATCAACAGACTCGAGGAATTTTCTTAGTTCAAGATCATCCTTGAACACCCTCCAATGCTTGAAATTGTCCGGTACAGATGGCATATATCTTATCTCAACCTCATATTTGATCCTAGGTGGCAAAGGTATCCTAAACTATCTAGCTAAGAGAGCTAGGGAATCAACCAAAGCATTTTCTTCTCTTGGAATAAAATAAATATTGAAAGCTGAGAAGAAATTATCAATTAGGTCCCACACCTCATTTTTGTAACTTCTTAGTCGAGGATGCTTAGCCCGATAAGCATTTCCGACTTGTTGGACTATCAACTCAGCATCTCTGAACATTGTTGCCTCTTTAATTCCCATCTCTTTTGCATCCCTTAAACCTAAAATAAGATCTTCATATTCTACCACATTATTGATGGTTTAAAACTCTAGCTTGTATGACAGGGGTATGGTTTCCTGACAAGGAGATACAAAAACCACTCTGACACCAACACCTTCACTATAAGAGGCTCCATCGAAGAACATCTTCCACACAGAGGTAGTTGGAGGAGGTATTTCCTGATTAGACAAGGGCTACTTTCTAATTTCAAGAGGGCCTTCATGAGCATTAGTAAGATGTAATAAACTAGACCCCAAATCCATGTCAAGTTCATAGATAGGATGGTTAGTGGGGTCTACTTCGTCACTGACAATGTAGGATAACTGAGCTTCTCTGTACAATCTTTTGTTTTCTACAAAAACCGGAATAGTGGCATATGTGAGGTCCATTTGTAATGTCCCTCCAAGATTTTTATTCCAAGATCTTGAAAAAAGCATGCCAAACTTGGGGGGAACATCATTTACCACAATTTTCATGACCATACTCTTCATTGGCAGCTGAAATAAAGACACTACCATGTCTTTGATGACTCCAGGACATTGCACTCTCCTTGAATCAAAAGAGTACAAATCATGATAGGCCTTGGTCACTTCCAGTCCCAATTATTCCATGACTGTTTTGGGCATGAGGTTATGGGAAGCCCCTGAATCCATCAGGCAATTATGCAACACCTTATCATGTATGTTTAGGGATGTGTAGAAGGGAGGGGATGAATCATCTCTGTATTCTACCATGGGACCTAGGATGATTTCTAGCCTTTCATCTTGGATATTTAATGAGTCTATGGTAAGTTGAGGTGGCTCAGACAACAACAGTTTGGAGAGGGACTTTTTGAAATCTTCATTTTTAACAAGTTCTAAGAGGGGTACGGGAATTCTGATATTTTGAATTTTGTGCTCGAAACTAAAGGAGGAAGGAGGGTTAGGAGTTTCCATTACCTCTGAGATGAGATCTTTGGCTGTTGATGGGAGATTCTGAGTTTTCTTTTCTTTGGTGATATTTTCCGCTTGTTTAGTAGGCTTCTCTGCCATTAGGGGTTGATCAGACTTTTGTTCTTTCTTCTTTGACCTGAGGTGATATTTATTGGGACTTCTATTATTGTCTTTCTCCCCTTTTATCAACTCATTTATTTGACTGTTCATGAGAGACTCTTTGTATGCTTCTTGAGTCAAATGTGGAAAAGGTGAGGTGTCTTCAATACAGTGAATTTCAGGACCAAACTCATCTGTCTCCTCTCTTTCCTCATAAGCAACAAGGTTATTTCGGAGAGGAGTTTGGATTCTCTGGTCATATCTATCTTTGTTCCTCTGTTCCCTTGGCATAATCTATGGAACATTATTGTTTGGCCTCCTGGAATTTCCTCAGTTATCAACGTTCTGAGGATTTTTGTAAGTCTTTTTTCCCTCCTGTTAAGGTCCTAACCCGCACATAGGTAGATCAATGTATTCGGATGTAATAAAGGTCAATATTGATAAGGCCTTTCAATAAAATAGAATAAAGCGGATGTAAGAAGACTTAATAGAAGCTTCTTCTTCTAGAAGGATCTTCCTCTAGATGCTTCTCTTAATAGACATATTTAGTATAAATAAGGGGCGAGGGTATGAGAACCCTAGCTTGGGGATTATTGTAACAAAGTGTTGCTCGACTGGAGGTTTCCCCCTTGAAGAGGCCTATGAACATAGCTTTCTGAATCAAAGTGATTTTTCTATTGCTATTTTGTATATCATTTCTGTGTATTGTGAAGATTACGCTGGATATTTTACTATTATTCTACCATTTCTAGCATTTTATTTATGTTCTGCATATTTTATATAACTGGTATCTTGCAAGTGGTATCAGAGCACTTTCCTTGGGAGAAATTGTGGGTATTTTTTTTTCAGGGTAGAGATGTATTCCGACATATTTAAGCCATAGAGATCTATCGTTACGCGCATAAACCCGCGGTTGAGGGATTCATACACGTAGGAAATACAAGTGGTTCTTAAGCGCACATCTGTTGGCCACTCTTGTAACCCCTGTTGGTACCCCTTCGAGTGGTAGCGCATCAGACAACACCTGTGTACAAATCGTCCTAGATTTCCTGAAGCCCTCTTTAGATAAACCTATCGACCGCTGGACTGCTATAGTGTCACCGAGAACAACACTCGGGAAGATACTCTCTAGTACCTGGGTAGTCGGATAGTACGGCTAAGGGTACGGTCTATCCTCCTTAGTTAGTGCCCTGAGATATTGGGCTGAGTACTACTATTGTACCCCGCACGTATATTAGAGAGCTATAGCACAGGGAAAACCCTTGTCTGTAGAACCCTTGAATACCTAACCCTTGGGGAACATAAACAACAACATAAACAAATTAAACCGGCGAGATCTATTGATGCACATCTGTGTTCGGGTTGCTAAGTAAATACTCTCTGGTTCAGAATTTGGGGATTTCAGCACTGCAGCATTCTTCAGACCAAAGTATAACCCCGCAGCTGTAAAAAAAAAAAAAAAAAAGTCTGGAAATTTTTTCACCATTATTTGAGACCTATTCCATTAGATTCATCTCTTCTCCCTTATCACATTCATCCATATCATTTTTCTGCAA
>ML779019.1:461663-500227 GCA_009831015.1 Picea engelmannii | reverse complement strand
GATAACTCAATCCATAAAGCGTCTTCCCGTGAGGGCTTTCACCATAAGGGGACCACTTTGGAGTTCATCCATTTGTACACCTTATCAATCATGATAAGACAATAATGAGAGCATGGGTCCTCCAACGATTCTTCTAGGATAACGCAATCCGCAAAGCGTCTTCCCGTGAGGGCTTTCACCATAAGGGGACCACTTTGGAGTTCATCCATTTGTTTACCTTTGCATCGATTGGTTTCCACTTGGACATATAACATTCTCATCGAGGGAATCATATCAATCAATTACTTGACATCAACCAATGACATCAATCAAACCAAACCATTTACATCAATGGCATATGATCCAACAATCTCCCAAGTAATCAAACCATTGGCATCAATGACAAACCATTGGCATCAATGACAACATGATCCAAAAACTTGCGCGGTTAAGAGAGGCATTAGAGGTGAGGGGTGATGGAAAATGTTATTTCCCTTGCTATGATTGCAGAGGTTTGCAAAAAAAAGACTTTTAATAACAAAATATCAAAGACATTGTAGGGAGAAGGGGCACACCGAAGGTGGTTATGAATATCGTCCCTTGGTAAGAGGATTCAATATTTAATGTATTCTCTGTAATAATCAGTATGTCATGAATTTTAGTAATATTTCTTATCAGAATTTTTATATTTTCTATACACACTAACTTTTTTGCGTTGTTTTTAAATATATAGATGATGCCCCCAAAATGTCGACCTCCAAAGGGTTATTCGCCAAGTACTAGAAGAAATACTCCTTTACAGGGTGATGAACTTCGAGATCAGAATGTTGAAGTTGTTGATCAAGTTATTAATGATGATATGGATGGAGATAACGTTAGTGATTCAAATTAGGAATATGAGATACATAGATTGATCCAATACACATTTTCTCCAATGGATGAGGACAACCGGGATGATAGTCATGATGTTGATCCTCTACTTGAGAAGTCACGTCAACCTCTTTATGAAGGATCAACAACAAATATTTTATCTACTATACTTTTTTTGGTGAACCTGAAGGTTTTGAATGGTTTATCAAACAGGGGTAATAAATCTATTCACATACCCACCCGATCACTCAATTGATAACGACTTTCATAATTTCATAATCCCTAGAAACTTTGAATGCATTAAAGAGAAGGCAGGTTATAAGAGAGGTAGAAAACTTGAGAGGATCCCCCCATATAAGGACTTAGGGATAGGAAATGGTGGAATGATGTTTCCAATTATGAATCAACCCAAATTATCAAAATTCAAATAAGAATAGCAAATTGGTTAGAATGTTGAGTTGTTATGTCGTCAGATTTTGAAAGCTCAAGGAAAGTTCTCTACATGATTAAACAACTCATTCCTGAAGTGATTGCAGATACTCTATTGTTAGATTCATCAAACATCAAACTCAATCATAGTGTTAAACAAGCCCTAGAGAGAATCCCACTATCCATAAAACATCATCCCCTTATCTTTGAGCATTCACCCAATACAACGGTACACATTAAATAAATAAAAATTGTGGTGTCTTCCTTTCTACCATGTATTTAACCGAGTTGATAATGTTGATTTACTCAATTTTTATTATAATATTAATAATCTAATTTTAAGGTCACCACAAAGAAAGACACCAAATTGGTGTATGAAACCCCTTTTTTGTAAGACAAGGGATCCCCTCCACTTAAGGATTTCACCACTAAAGTGTATGGAGGTATACATACCCTACTCCCCTTTGGATTTGAATGCGTGACCTCTTAAGAAGAAACACATGTTCTTAACCGTGTGCTTCCATATAAGGCATGAAAAACACAAGTTTCAGGATTTGAAATCTCATGTAAAAGTGATGAACACTAATGAAATTTTACAGGGAAATTGTCTCTTATGGAGCAATTTTCCCACCATCAAATATAGTGAAAATGCCTTTCATCAATATTCTTAATATTGAAGATAAAGTGAAAACTAATATTGGAGCTATCAAAACTGTCAAATTTGACAGATTATTTAAGTTTGAAATTCCAACCATGTGGTGAGCCAACAACCTATCGCATATGGTACTCCACATCAATGCTTTTGGTTTTTATGTGCATGAGTAAAATTTGGCCCTATTTTCCATGTGAGCTTAAATTCTTTGGCACTACGTGAAAATTCATTTATGATGCTAGTGCCCTCATTTTTGGAGCCAGATAGTCAATGGCTATCTGAAAGATTTAAAGTCACACATTCTGTGATAGATTGTCATGTCTTAAAACATTGTGTTGGATCAATCTGTTTAGACACATCCCATAGGGTTGTGCCCTCCAAAATTATTGCCAACTCGAACCTTTCCTGCATTCCCCACTAGCCACTAAAGTCGCTTTTCAAATTTGTGAAATTCCACAATCATGGATTTCCAAACTATCGATCCCCACTCAAACTCTTTGATAGGTCTCAAATCCAGTTCTCCACTGAGCGTTGGGGGATATGCAACTATATGCAAATTTGTGCAACTTATATGCAAATATATGCAACTTTATGCAACTTATAATATGCAACTATATGCAACAATGCAACTTATGCAACTTATGCAACTATATGCAACTATATTGCAACTATATGAAACTATATTACAACAATTTCGTATGCAACTATATGCAAATATGCAACTATATTCAACTATGAAACTGTATGCAACTATGCAACATGCAACTTATGCAACTTAAGCAACTTTATGGAACTTATGCAACTTTACACAACTTTATTCAACATGAAACTTTATGCAACAATGCAACTTATGCAACTATATGCAACTATATGAAACTATGAAACTATATGCGACTTATGCAACTATATGCAACTATATGACGGATAAGTGTGGGAATTTAAACTTTAAGCAACTATATGCAACTGTGTTGGTACCAAAAACGTATATTGGCACGATAAATTATCTTCTTGTTTTAACGATTATAAGTACCACCAAATAGGTATCTGTCAGATCTATCTTCCATGAGTGATGATCAAGATATACTAAGAGAGGTTGAAAGTGAGACATGTTTTACTAGATCTACCGATTCTAGATCAACTAGGTTGGAAAAGGTAAGGAAAATATTTCATATACGCATGCAATTTTTTATTACCAACGAAGGGTCGTGTAATTATGATGCTAAGAGAATAGGTGACATTGAGTTTCCTTTGAGGTATAAACATCTAGTGCAATGATGGACACCTAAGGAGCTACCTAAAGTGGACACAAATTTCTTCATTGGTGGGAGAATGTATTGCATTGCTCCTTCGTCCTTACATGGATTGGGGTTATTTTCCATGGATGGCATAAAGGTCAACTAAGGAACTGTAACTGAATTGATGGAGTATGTCAGACCATTATACAAATACAATCATTGGTTGATGTTGGTCTGATATACGCAAAGTATGCAGAGATACAGAATTGCCACAAATTATATACAACTACTAGATAACAATCAAAATAAAGTGGCAACTATGTATATTGATAGAAGGCCAAAAGCTACTGGAAACATTGCGGGCTTTATAAATAGTACATGACCAGTGGAAACAACTAAGAAATCAAATTGCATATTTGAGGGACGCGAAGGAATCATATATTTGTATGTGCAACAAAATCAATAGTTCCAGGTGAAGAGGTGTTGATCGATTACAACTTAAATAGAATAGATGGAGGGGGTGCCACTATGGGGTTAAATATCTTACATACCATTCAACTCAACCTTTGATCAATCATTGTTACAATTTATCGCTGCAATATTTCAAATTTTTACTGCATAAAGTTTTTACAATTACTTTTGTAACTCTTGTTGATTAATTTATTGTGTCAACATCTATCCAAGGTGACCGTGGAAAGGCACCCACTTTGCCTCAATAGGTAAATGTTGAATACAGTAAATACTTATGACTACAACAACTAAATTTCAGAAATTTCATTTTTTTTTTTTTTTATATTACTACAATATTTCATTTTCTTAATGTTACATGTGAATTTCATAACTTGTATTGATTGATTTATTGTGTCAACATCTGTCCAGGGTGACTGTGGCAGAAAATCACCCGCTACATCTGGCTAAGGTGACCATGGAAAGGCACCCACTGTGCCTCAACAGGTAAATGTTAAATACAGTAACAACTTATGACTACAACAACTAAATTTATGAAATTTCATTATTCTTTTTCTAATATTACTCCAATATTTCATTTTTTAAATGTTACAGGTGAATTTCATAACATATGTTGATTGATTTATTGTGTCAACTTCTATCCAGGGTGACCATGTCCGGAAATCACTTGCTACATATGTCCAGGGTGACCATGGAAAGGCACCCGCAGTGACTCACCAGGTAAATGTTAAATACAGTAACAACTTATGACTACAACAACTAAATTTCTGAAATTTTGTTATTGTTTTTCTGATATTATTGAAATATTTAATTTTTTTAATGTTACAGGTGAATTTCATAACTTTTTTTTATTGATTTATTGTGTCAAAATCTATCTAGGGAGACCATGTCCGAAAATCACCCGCTACATCTGTCCAGGGTGATCGTGGAAAGGCACCTGAAGTGCCTCACTAGGTAAATGTTAAATACAGTAACAACTTATGACTACAACAACTAAATTTCTCAATTGTTAAAGCTCATCTCATTAATTTTATTCATCAATGTATTATGGCATGGTCAACATGGGAAGGATCCCATAGAGGATATTGATGAGGATGAAATATTATATTCGACTAACCCAATGAAAATTGTAACGAAGGCCTTAAAGAAGGATAACATAGAATATCTAGGTTTTCTTAGAAAAAGACCCCTGACACAGGAGGCCAGGGAAAGAATTGTAGAGCTACAAAATACAATAACTAATTTTGGGGTAAGTGGCATCTTCACATATTTTTATCAGCTATGACAATTTCATATCCATTTTTTTTTATATATCTTTTGTATATGATCTGATAAAGTAAATTTTTCCGTTTGCAGGAATATATAAACCCTGTGCGTGGGGAACCTGTCAATCCTACAACTTATATAGGTAGCAGTGATGGTCCAATGCAAAAAAAAGTTCAGCATAGCAAAGTGCAAGAGAGGCTTTTTGAGCCTCCTAAGGTTCCCCTCAAATCCATTGATGAGGGAAATGATTTTGACTAGCATGACACGCCAGAGCATGATGAGCCGGTGCCTGGGACTCCACATGAATCATGAGAGGAACATACTATATATGGACAAGATATTATTCTGCATGGAGCAGAATGAATTAAAATCATAGGATCACTAGATGTCACCTTTCTGGTGGATGATGCATGTGTTCCGATCAAGATTCAAAAGATTGCAGGTAATTGTTAATTAATTGATTCATTTTTTCATGAAATTGAAATGGACATTTGTTGAGATTATTATAAATTAATGGATAACACGTTTTTGTAGGAAACAATGTTTTCTATAGAAACATAAATGACAAAGCATTGGAGTTGTTTGGCCCCACCATTCCCACATGATGGAATGGCCAATATAGAAAAAAGAAAGATGATTTAATAGATCGCATGGTAAACTTGTTCGAAAACACTTTCAACAAGAAAGTGGTTACAAAGTTAGCCGATGAGAATTTAAAATATACTAGGGCCCAGTATAGGGAGAAATTGCAAATAGACCTTAAGCACGAGCGCCCTCCCATGGTTCCCGAGAAAGAGTGGAAGGCGCTAATAAAGGATGCAAAGGAGAAGTTGTTTAAAAAAAAAGGAAGAAAACCATGAGTTGGTTAAGCAAGGTACAACACATGTCATATTATCAGTTAAATATGATCATTTATGTTTTTCTTTCCTCTTTTAAGTAACAATTCTGATATCTAATGCTTTTCAAAAATTCCATATGTAGGCTACCAGACACCTCCAAAGCAACCAAGGCCAGAGAGAAAAAACACGGCCATCATAAACTAGGCCAGGGTGGCTACGGAAAACTAAAATCCCAAATAATAAGATTTAAATGATTAACTGTGGTTAATATTTATTTAACAGTAGTGAACAAATATATGTTTTTGTTATTGGTATTTTTAATGGTGTTATGCATTGCAGTTAAATATGTTCGACACTGCTACCACCAAGGAGGACCTAAATCTTGGTTTCAAGCATGGTTTTAAATGTGTGATTAAATATAGAAAAATCTTGGGCCAGACTCATATCTACCCAGCCACGCAGGTAAATCAAATGAATAAGGAAACCGCAATAGCATGCTTGTAAAGTCTATTCATATTTTATTATATCACCCTTAACTAAGTATTTATGTTTGTTTTCAAGAAACAATGCTACCATAGTAGTGAATCCAATGGTATTCATAAAAAACCACGTCATACAAGGGTGCACATGTCCAGTGATAGTGTAGAGAAAAGTACCCATTCTGGTATGTATTCTTCAGAATTAGAAATATTTACTGTGATTGTAGATATTTATTTCCTGACTTATACTTATATATTATCTTCTCAAAATTGAATATCATGTAGCTCAGGAGGGTGAAATGCGAGAGCAACCAAGTGGACAAGAAATTAACGCACCAACTGTTGCAACTACAAAGACAAGTAAAGAACAATAGTGTAATGTTAATAAAAATAATGAATTAGTTATTTCAATTATATTTCAACATATTGATATGATCATTTTCGTTGTTCCAGTTCACGACCCTGGAAAAATGCCAGCTAACCCTTCTCAGCGACGTACTAGAAGTATGGTACATGAGCACACACGAACAATAGAAGGAAAGGGCACACGAAATACAATGTCCTTGGATTATTATGATACCCCAATTGTAAATTTTATGAATGTAAAAAAACATAAATCAAAGAAAAATTAGATGTATAAATTCATGACTTGTATTTGGATCTTTATCGATGTTTATATGTTCATATGTTTTGATGACTATCCTAGTTATGCATGGATGTATATATGTTTTCTATATAAAGAAAATCATTTGTTGGGTATGGGGAATTGAGAGCGATGTGAGGGGGGGGAGGGGCCATATGAGATTCCACCTTCATGTGGTTGGCCCTGTTTAGTAGAGAATAACCTATTCTCGAAACAAAGTGAAGCTCATTAAGGTATGCGACAAATTAACTTTTTTCTAGAGTATTTTACATAACTAAATGCATGCTTATTTGATTATTAATTATTTACTCATATAAAAAATTTATCTTTTATGATTCATGCAGGTCTTCATGATGGAAATGCATCTCATGTAAAACTCTTATCAAGTTGTATGGGCTAATGGATCTGGAAAAAGGACAATGAAAATTTAAGGGTTTTGACGTGTTTTTAAAAGTAGGCTTTATACTAGTAAAAGTTGACAATCCTCATGAATATGTAGATATTGATATATATGCCAAGTTCCATGTGGTGTTTTTATTGTCTAATTTATTTGTTATTGTCAAGTTATTTGTCAAATTTAATGTGTAGATATTGCATATATGCCAAGATCCATGTGGTGCTTTTATTGTCTAATTTATTTGTCCAATTTAATGTGTAGGTGGTTGTACAATACATCGAGTGTGCACTCTTTACCTAGCTCAAATTTCAACTATAAATCAATAACCCTAAAGAGGTATTTTAAATATAATTTTGGTTTACTTGTAGTTTTTTTTATAAAGAAGTATAACTATTTTAGAGAACCCCCATATACAAAGTCTTTATCCATATCCTCATTATGGAAAATAAATTTGAAAATATCCCTCACTTCATTCATTTCCATAATCCTAACCTTATTGCTATCCCTAGTCCAAGTCCGTGCATGAGGCTAATCCCAATAATCTAGACCCCTCCTCTCATCCCACATGTTAGTGCAAGTATTATAAGGCTCCAAAGGACACTACTAAAAAATCCTTATTCGTATAATAATAATTCACATCCAAATCCTTGTACATATATGAGAAATCCAAATCATAACGGCGAATGAAATTTATTCCCCTCTCTAAGTCTCCTTTTTACTCATAATTGTTAGATCAAAGACCAACTTGCCACTATAATCCTTGACAATTGTAACCAAAATAATCGCATTTTCCATCACTCCTCACCCCTCTCCTTATCATTGGGGCTTTGTACAATAGGACAAAACTTATCTTATCATTAATAAACATTGTGGAGTCACCCTTGTCATAGGGATTTTTCAAGAGAATGTTGAATGTTATGTATCTCCCTTTGATTACTCTAATTTACTATTGAACATATCATATAAACAACAACGAAATTCTTTATAAGATGTCCATTGAAATACCTATCAACTCTTTAAAGATAACAAAACATATGAAATAATCTTTATTGCAATACCCTTTCCATGTAATGATGTGACCAAGACATCCTACATAAATATCTTTCTCTCTTAGTTGTAACTCACATCCAACCATTTCATATGGTTTCACTTTCTCTCTTCCACACATTCCAAATGATACCTTCTCATCCTTCTACCCAATCAAAAACAATGAAATTATTTATAAGATGCTCATTGAAATACTTATCAACTCTATAAAGATGACAAAAACTATGAACTCACCTCTTGCAATACCTATTACTTATAATGTTAAGACCCAACAAAACATAATACATAAATACCTTTCTCTCTCTCACTTTTACATCACATCAATCCATCTCATCTCATATGGTTGCACTATCCCTCTTCCAAACTCTCTAAATAATACATGTTCATCTTTCTACTTGGATGCACTCTCACTCTGCTATTCTCATTCTAAATCCCAAACCTCCCCAATGATTTTTAACTCAATATTTTTTTTTCTACCACACACGAATTAAAAAAAATACATATATGATCTATTATACCTAGTTCCATAATTTCTTTCCTTTGTCCTCTCACTGGCTACAACAATGAGGTATCCCCTTGTTCTTCTATGCCTTCTATTTTCCTTATATTTCCATTAGTTGTCAAAATCAACATTTGCTAACATTAAAAAGGTCCCATGTCTTAACACACTTTTATCAAGTTGAAGGAAGGCTTGCTCCTATTCGAAGTTTTTTTGGGCTAGCTTAGACTTCCCATTATCAACTCTAGCCACTTCTTACCTGGTAGCACCCAATATTACCTAGTTCTTCCCTTGTCTTCTTCCTCTCCTAGTGTTCCATTCTCTCCTACACACTCTTCCTCTTTTCATAGTCCTTCAAATGCTTGGGGAAAGTATTGCCTCTCCTCCTTAGCTCTTCTTCCTTACACCCCTTTTTCTCCATTTTTATTTGGTCATAATATCAATGGGTCCCTTCTAGGTCATTATCTCAAGAAAGACCCTACTTGAGATAACCTCTACCTAGTTAGGATCAACTATCACTTCTTTGGTTAGTTTTCCAAGATGTCCCCCTTAATGGTCACATTCCCTAGCTTGCAAATATGGAGCACCCCCCCCCAATGGTGACATCATATCTTCCTTTGATCCTCTCTCCTCCACTGGTATACCATTGGTATTTTTCACCTCTACACTTGCATTGAACTTAGGTTGATTCATGTCACCTCCAAGTTTCCATTTGTCACATTTATTCTTGTGATAACCCTATATTATAGTGTGTTTCCTCTCTCGCTCATGTTCACTCTTAGTCGGTTTATGTCAACTCACGCCTTTTTCCAATGTCATTCCAGTGTCATCAACTTCTTTCTCTTGCCTTTTTAGAACTACCCTAACACCACAACTTCCCATCYTTACCTTTTCATTTATCCTCCATCCTTTCCATAAGATATCATGTTGCTAATCCTACCTCACTTTTGGTAAGATGCCAACCTCTGTGGTGTAGGTATCTAGCTAAACATGTTCCTACACCATCCTACCTCACGTATAAGTAAGTGAAAGTATCTCCTTGTCACTCTTAATCTTATCAATGATTTTATAGTTGAGATGTTATTATTATTGTTAGACTCACTCATGGTTTACTTAAATGTTCTAGTTATTGTTCCATTAATATAGTAATTATAAATTGCTCATCTCTAATCTCCTAATTTAGCCATTGCATCATTTACATGATAGTTAGGATTATTTCTTTTTATTTCATTATTTACATTTCATAGTTTAGTTTCTATCATTCTTATGAAGTGATTGAATTCGCTTGTTCCCCCATGTCAAAATTGTGTGTTTAACATGAAATTTTTGTCTACCATTCTTTCTAACTCATTTGTCTTCTACTTGCCTAACATTACACTAATCCACATGGCACACCTTGTAGTTTTACCTTACACTAATTCTCAAGGCATAGGGGTTTTCACATGTACCATGGGATATATAGGCCTAGTTGATGGATGATTACCTCACAACAACAATGTATCTCGTGTACATTGCAAAGACCCTCATGTTACCCCTATATAATTTCTTGCATTGCTCATTCTTTGAATCTTGCTATTATTCACATGTTATGGATAGAAGTTCCTATAAGGCGAGGTAAAATGTATAGAATCTCATATGTTCATAAATTATCTAGCATTCATTATTTGGTTACTAATGCCCTTCAATCCTCCCTAGCTCATTATAAATCCCTCTAGGATCACCATCAAGGCTTTGTCTAGTTTCAAATTGGTGATTGACTTTGGTTGTATATGGACAAACAATGTTTTAAGGGGTAGCATCATAAAAAAACTCAAGCCTATTTTCTATTGTCCCTATATTGTTCTTCAATATATTAATGAAAATGGTTTTCATTAGTATTCCCCTTCCTTGCTAGACATCCATAATATCATTTATGTCAATCATCTCAAGCTATATAGCCATCTATTCTAGAAGAAAAAGTTCAAGTCTGCCACTTAGTAGATAATATCCATACACTAGTGGACCTGCACACCTGCTACACTTGTCATCAATGAATTGCTTCCTATCTTGTTGAATTCCAAGGTCACCATCCCACTAAGGACAAATCGTTATCCTAAGTTTTTTTTAAAAAGAACTTCTTGCATCTTGTTGAGAAAGTAGAGACATTGTAATATGGTATTACCCTATTACAATGTAATATGCTAATACCCTATTACAATCTAATATGCTAATACCCTATTACATTGTAATATGGTAATACATATTACATTGTAATATGGTATACCATATTACAATGTAATATGGTATTACCATATTACATGTAATATGGTATTACCATATTACATGTAATATGGTAATACCATATTACATTCTAATATGGTATACCATATTACAATGTAATATGGTATTACCATATTACATGTAATATGGTAATACCATATTACATTCTAATATGGTATACCATATTACAATGTAATATGGTAATACCATATCTCGTGTATTTTTTTTTTTAAACTTAAAGGACGCGTCGCAATATCGACGATAGTTCGTTCGAAGGAAAATTGTATTTTGAACAACTGTGGAAATAGCGACGAAATTTCATCGCACTTTTCCATGGTTTTGCATTTCACATACAACATCTGCGTCGTAAGTTTTGTCTTGCCATAAATTTTCGTCACTATTGTCATGCTTTTGCGTCGCAACTTTCCATAATTTTTTTACATTAGCACAGTTTTTCGTCTCTATTGCGACAAAGTTTCATCATAATTGCGATGATGTATAAGGTTAACCTATCTTGATGGTGAGGACATGTGGAGGGATAATTTCGTCGATGTTTCCACGAACACCTGGTTCGTGGATATAGCGACGAAAAATAGTCTTGGCTTTTGTGGAAATTGTGATGGATAAGTGTGGCAATAGCAACAAAAAACCGTGGAAAATTTGGTCATATATACTAGAGAATGGATCCTTCCAAAGGCCTTCTGAAATAGATTTAGCTATATGCAAGTGAATACATATGGATATAGAATCTTGACCATGAGAACATCAAATTTTGGTGCTTTTCTTTTTTTTAAATTTAGCACTAGATTACTTATTTCCACAATCACAAACCTATTCATGACATAGGGGAAGTGAAGCATGCTAGACCCCATGCAAAAAGGAAACCCAATTAGAAGTCGACATAGTGGAATAGTGCTAATTTGAACCATGAATTGGTAGAAATAGAGAGTGAAGAAAACAATAATGTCTATGAATTAGGAATTGGGTATGTTATTATCAAAAACTTGATCACCAAAAACACGAACAATGGATGAAGAAACCATCAGCTCAAGAACAACATACTACTAGTAATTATGGAATTATTCCCCTCAGTTTGGAAAGATAAGCACAAAACTAAGAAAAAGTGGTTCCAAAATGTTGCGCGTATTCAACACTTTCAATGCGTGCACATCCGCGAGATATAATATGGCATACAACGCACACAATGCGCTGGATGCACAAATGATAGATGAAAAACCTGCACGGATGAATAAACTATGCATTGATGATTTTGGTCAGGCCTAAACCACTTTTGGGATGGAGTGGATCTCTACGATACCCAAAATCACCCCCAAATTTTTCCTTGGGATCAATGAAAAGGATGGGAGGTACCTCCAAGGGCCTCACATTCACATTTGAAACTAGTTGGGAAAAACTTTTCCATCCTCCTATAAATAAAGGTCCATTATATGCAAAAAAGAGGAAACAACTTGAGTATTTTTATGTTGTTCAATTTGTATTTGAGAATCCATCTTTCTCCTACAACTCTTTGAGCATTCATAGCAAGGTTTGTGCCTCTCTCCTCTTGAGAAGTTCAGCCATAAATTCTTCACCATTGTATTTTCATTGTTAGACATTGTTAGAAGAGAGAAACAATTGTATTTGGGGACTCAAGAGCCTTTCCAAGGAGGAAAAGGGGACTCATAAGTTCCCATATTTCTCCAAGGTGTTATCAATTCAAAGATCAGTCTCATTTGGTAGTTATTCCTTGTGTCTCTTTCTTGCATCTATTTTATTTTTTACATTCTTAATTTAGTTTTATTTCATTGTTATTTGCTTCTTGTTTTCTAGTTTTATTTCTTTATTGAGCCACTAATCAACTAACAAACTGCTATGTTGTCTTGATAGCCTAATTAGATAGTTAAGGGACCTCTTTTTACTCACCCAAGTTACAAAAAGAACCCAATAGATCGACGGTAATACTGGGGATTTGGATCAAAATCCTCCTCAATTAGGCTGCTAAAGTTTTCTTTCTCACTCATTTGTGTTTTCAGGGGTTAAAAACATCCTATTCTCACCTTCAAAGAGTAGGATTTTATCCCACATTGAGTGGAATTTTTCAAAAAATTGGCCCCTCCATCTTCTCTCTGTGCGCGCGGGTTTGGGGAAAACAATGATGTTGTCTGTGCACAAACATGCTCTATTAGAACTCTTCAAACATGCACTTTACGCTCTTTACACGACTGTTTCTGGTTTAGCCGTGCATTGGTCTTATTGTTTTTAAATTGTAAGGATGGAACAAATCCCTTCCACCTGGTATATTAGAGTTTATTTATGCATTATTGTAAACGCCATTAAAAGTAGGCTAGGAGATCCATTCTTGTATGCATATCTTAAAACCACACCTATACATTTAGGGAGGATAAAAAGAACCCTTGCATCTTTTACTTCCTTACTTTCCATGTGGATGGCCTAAAGCTTAGAATGTGAATTTCATTATCTTCTTTTCCTTTTACAAAGTCACCACACTAATTTCGGACTATAAACTTATTCAACTAATCTTGGAGTATGCTCTTTCCTCGCACCCTAGTGTGATTTTGGAAATCAGAAAAGAGATTTCCTAAAGAAGTCTTCATCTCCCTTAAATAAAAATAAACCAATCTCTAGGAGAGGCAAATACCTCTTAGCTCATTTTGGGACTTAAATCTAAGACTTGTAATGGCCCATACGTGCCCCCATGTGCACAATCTTAGGATAGTTTCAAATTTATAGAGTAAATCACATGGGGAGCATAAAAGCATTGAAAGGGACCATACATGCCCATATGTTCACAATCTAGGGACATTTTTTCAAGCTTTTTTAGATTACAAACATCATAGGAAGATAAAAGAGTCAAAGTAAGGATTACCATATCCACCATCTTAGCTCAATATTCTTTCGTTTGCAAGGGTCATTTGAAAAAATTTAGTAAGTTATATTACCAAGAAAATTAGAGGACCACATCATGTCCTCCATGCTAAAATATTGAATTTAACTTATTAAAAACTTTTTCACCATCACCACTCCTTGCACACACTCTCACTCATTCAAAAACCGTTTTTCTAGATACTTGAAACTCTTGTGTGATTCACTTTTTTAGTAAATGGTATTTGTGCACGCCATCATAAGAATGAAGTTTTTCCATGACCCCAACTTCAAAGTCGACTCTCACATTCTAAAAGCAACCATAAATCAACCCACTTTCTAACTTCCTCTGGAAAAAGAATTATTTTTTTGGTAGTATAAGTTAATATTTTGGGGATAGGGATCCAAATAACTCCCCATCATCATTTTTCTCACTTGAAACTTAGAAAGTTTTGAATTACGGTGTCAAAATCCTCCCACTCAAGCATTTCTACACCATAAGGCAAGGAGACACCCGTGAAAGGTTGAAGGTTGAGGTCCAGTTGTTCTATGCGTGCCTCCTTGGGTCACCCAACCCTTGGAAAGAATATAGCTTGTGACCAATTTATGAGGTTGAAAATATAAATTGTGTGCTTGATGGAGGTAGCTTAGTAGCCCAATCTAGGTTTTATCTACCCAAGGTGGTGGTTGTGGGTTGCAATCGTGTTAGCACCACCATTTTTATTTCCATTTAGAGTCAGTTTTGAGTCATGTTATAACCCATGCATCCAAACATGTGAAGTCAAGTATGTAGCACCGTGAGGTCAAAGTCACCAAATGGTTGGTTGGTCAATGGAAATGGGAAGGGGTGTCAGAGTTGGGAATTGTATACGTGGTACAGATATGTCTTTTCTAGAAAGTCAAATCTCGTTAAGAAACTAGTCTCTACATACCCAGATCGGGTCAAGTGGTTATAGAGGTCACGTCGCCAAGTGAAACAGTTATTATCAGTTCATCATGAAGGCTAAGGGAATGCAAAATCATGGTGTTCGCATTATGCATCCCCAACAAGTCTTATAACCTGCATCCTACATGCAGGGATTTGACATGGACAACCTACAACTCTACTTGGAACATCTCTTCACCATAAATTAGTTGTCCTATAGCATGTTTTCCCCTCCTGGTCGATTCGTTATAAATATCAGATGATCGTCATTCCCTCCAGTCATAAAACCATTCCCAAACTCTGTTCGCAATTCCCCTTTCCAGTTTAGTTTGCTCAAAACCTTTTCCCCCTGTGTGTTCGTTTGATACACTGGGTGCACCATGGAGGTTTCTTAGAGCATAGGGAAAGGCGCGTGGAGTGGCAGAACTGTGAGGTACGAGCCCCAAAGGGACTGGGATTTATTCTCACCTGCGACAAGAATTCCCAAAGACGTGAAAGGAACCATTCTTTCACCTACAGAGAAGGCCGAACCAGGTCGTGAAACAACTGAAGTAGATAAATTTTCATAGGAAAGGAAGATGGAAATATCCCCCTCCTACCAACAACAAATGCCTTGGAGGAGGTGTAGGCCGAGAAAGAACAAGGAGATCATGAAATATGGGATCGCAAAAGAACCGTGCATTGGATTGATAGTTGAAGAACTACTCAGATGTGCCATTCGACTAGAACCTACTGGGAAATCGAGTTGCAAAGATAGGAACAAAACAAGGAAAGAGTATGTCGTGGGAGAAAATTACCAAGTGCCACCTCAGCAGCTGAAGAAATCAAAATTGGCTATTGTTGAACTCTAGCAAGAGAACATGGAATTAAGGCGAAAGCTAGCGACAAAAACCACGGAAGCATCAGTGACACAGGGTCACAAAGGGAACGTGGCATGGTTAAAAAGGAACCTCAGAGATGCACATGACACTATTGTACAGTTTCAAGAGGCGCAAAGACTAGCAAAAGAAAGGCTTATTAGGCATCTCAGGGAATGCGAAGAGACCAAGAAGGAAGCTCGCGTGGCCCTCACCAATGCACAAGAAAGGAAGTTTTAACAAGTGTATGTTTTCGCATTCGAAGGATATGAGGTGAACCTTGACAGTTTTGAAAGACATGTTCCCCAAATGCTCTCTACCATTTTGATAATGGCCGCAGAAATCAGACAATTGTTTACTGCGTGCATTTCTCCAGCAAATGAACGTGCAACAAAATCAGAACTGTTATGGTAGACAAAAATGCCTGACAGACATCTAGTTGTCAAGAAGGCTAATCAAAGGGATGCAACGACACATTTCATCTTCACGTTAGAACCTAATTGTCCCCTTGGTGAACTTGAAGACAATCATAAGTAGACAAGGCTTGATTATTGCCTATTTAAGGAAAATACCATGCGAAGAGTCTCCAACACATGCTGCTGGATTTTCCTAGTTTAGGGTTAGTAGTTAGAAAGTAGGGTATCCCAAGCAGTGCCCTCATTTATATATTTCATCTTTTTTATGTAGGCCAGGTTGGTTGGAAAATTGGGTAGACGATATCTATTGTATGTAAATCTGATGTTTTTGATCGGAATTTAATGCAAATGTCCTATGATTTGATTAAAAGATTCTAGTCGCAATAGTTGGATGTATTCTGCTTCTTTCTTTGCATATGTTATTTCATGTTATCTTTATTTCATATCTCTTTCTGTCTACTTCAAAATGAATTATTGAACCTGCGGATTCATTGTACAACGCCCCTTGTTCACGCCACTTAGACAAAACGTTTTCTTCTAAAGCTAACTTTGAATTCATCCACAACGATGCTCCTGAGTTACTTCTCATAATTTCCCCCATGACACATTAAGTTTTTACACTGAAGGTTGTTGCTCGCCTAGCCTTATCCTCTCAAATCCAGTTACTGAGTAATTTCTCTCGTCTCTTCCTCAGATCGAACCCCTAGCCCGAATCTTACCTTTCTGCGCTAATATAACCAGAACCCATTTTATCATTGGTGTTAAATCTAGCCATTGTTTTTAGAGTCATATCTTGCACGGAGACCGCGCCATTTCTGAGAGAGACCTCTCCAGATCTGCAAGGCTAGTTTCAGGTCTCAAAGTTGGTTGAAAAATTTACCTTTGTCGTTTGTTTATCATCCAAATATATTTACGGAGTGTTAACATTCTGGCGTCATTTTTGGGGACGAAGGTGAAAATATTTTCCCTAGGAGAACGACAAACATTGCAGTTTTACCCTTGAGGGTAATAGAGGGAAAACACCCATACCAGCTGAAACCTTTACCCTAGAGAATCCAATCCAAATAGACAAATATCCCCAAGTAGCACTATTCAGGAAACTTGGCTCCAAAGACGTTTTTCACCATAGTGAATCCTGACCCAAACCCCTCGGAACCTGTGTATGACCCCAAGAAAATTCTATGCAAGACTAGAGAGAAGGCACTGGACCCATTCTACTACCTAGATAGAATCCTTTCCTTGCCAAAATATGGTGTGCAGAGTATTGATGACCTTGAGTTTGACACCTTCTTTGAGCAGACTCTATTGAGGTCGAACTCGGAAGCCAGTTTAGATGAGACTGTTTTTGACCCAAAGAAATTTCGAGCCCTAGTATCAAACAACATCCCCCAGATTCTGAATCCTCCTAGGGATATGGCTGCCAGATTCGCTCCCCTCATCCTACCTGCCCAATTGCATGATTTGCCTTAGACTTATAGCCATAGGATCAAGCTCTATGATGCTGAGGGAAATGTTTCCGCTCAGAAGCATCTGGATTTGTTTAACGATTTCATCGACCTGGAGGAGGTGGACTACGCAGATGCAAAAATGAGGTTGTTCGCACAAATCCTTTCAAGAGATGTAAGAAAATGGTTCAAATCCCTCCTATTGGAGAGCATTTGGAACTTCGCCACATTCGATACGTTGTTCCTGGATAAATGGGGAGACAGGAAAAACCCTTTGTAGTTGTTGACTCAATACAATAACATGA
This sequence comes from Picea engelmannii, assembly GCA_009831015.1. Taxonomy (NCBI): domain Eukaryota; kingdom Viridiplantae; phylum Streptophyta; class Pinopsida; order Pinales; family Pinaceae; genus Picea; species Picea engelmannii. The sequence goes on along the minus strand of ML779019.1, from coordinate 482,334 downwards.
AGAAAGCACCGGAAGAGACAGTGTAGGAATTCTCGGCTCATTTTTTGAAGGTGTACAACTCCATCCCTACGGAAGTAAATTCCCCCCCTAGTGTTGCACAGTTGTGGTACGCAAATTCTTTCGACAGTGACTTTTCTCTGCTGCTAAGAGAAAGAAGATCAGTGAGTCTAGATGCTATAATGAGTAACGTTGTCGAAGTTGAAGTGAACATGATGGCATTGGGAAAAATAAAATGAAGGTTCAACAAAGGCAACAAGAGACCCCGAGGAGATGCACAATCATCGACGTCGTGGTCCTCACATGACAAATTGGACATGATGATGAAGACAACGGAAAAGTTGATGGAAAGAATGTCCATGGGAAATAGACCTGGTGTGCGAGAACAAAACGACCCACAACCGAGAAATCAAAATATATGAAGGGGGAAGGTCCCTCAAATCAAGAAGCAAGATCTAGTTGATCAGAAAACAAGACCTCCTTTCCAGAATAACTACGTTGAAGATGAGTTTGACCAAGCTTTCAAAGACTAGATGCATTGTTTTGATGAAAAAAACCCGTGTGTGTTCTTGACAAAGAGAGATCACGATCGGTATATAAGAAGAAATGAAGACTTCGCATTGGAGAACGATGATGGTATCATACTCGAAATAGATGATGCACTGTCTTAGGAGATGGAAGAATTCAGGAAAGGCTATCAAAACGCCATCATGAAGTTCCAAAGGAAGTACAATCTCCAGAGAAAAGATGTACCTGTCGAGCCGCAACAAATGAACCCTATGAAAAATCATACGAAAGACAGATCGTCCATGATCTGATCAGGACCAGACAGCATGGCCAAGGACATGATAGAGAAATCCATTTCAAAGGAGGAGATTCCCAAGAAATCGCCAGAGACAGGCCGAGAGATGAGCGGAAAGTAGGTAGAAAAAACCCGTTCCCCTTTCTATTTTGAATAGGAAATGGCCAAGATAAAAATCTTCGTTCCATTCAATGAACTTATTAGGAAGGGGGAGTATTAGGAACAAATCATTAAAATGTTGAAAATGGGAGGGACCCTTGATACTCTGAATATTCAATATGATCATCCCTCCATCCTTTTTGGTCCGCACATTGAAGATACAAGCAATGTCGAAGATGTCCCTCCATTCTATGTTAGTCTGAATATCCATGACCTAACCTTGGATAATGCCATGCACGATTCTGGCACATTGCACAATCTCATGCTGAAGGTGATCATGGATGAACTGGGTTTGGAGGTCACTAGGCCATACAAAGACCTTTTCTCCTTTGATTTGAGAAATTCAAGTGTTTGGGCCTTATCAAAGACCTAGTTGTATCATTGGCTCAAATCCCCACTAAGAACATGGTCATGGATGTGGGCTTTGTATACATTCCCCTGAGATTCGACATGCTACTATCAAGATCGTGGGCTGCAAAGATGAAAGGTATGTTGCAGATGGATATGACGTACACTACTATCCCTATTTTGGCCATGACATAAGGCTTTACAAAGAAGTGTTGCTAAAATAAATGGTAAGTAGAAATATGCAGCCACACAACCATCCTATATATGTCGTCGACACCGAAGTAGGTTCTTCAATATTCTACAATGACTTGAGTTTCGAAGAAGAAGAACCGACGACCATCACAACAATGGATGAAAAAACCGTGTGAATAACAATAGAGTGTGCCGACCCGAAAGGCCCCGTGGAAGACAGGGTGTGGAACATGAGTTAAGATGGTGTAGTCAACAGAGAAGGGGTTGGGTCCGCTATATGAGTGAGCCCCCCTGAAGCAATCACAAATATGCATTCGTACAAGCTCGTGTTCGAATGCACTAACAACACGGTCAAATATGAAGCGCTAATCTTGGGCTTGCAAGTTTTGAAAGAATTGAGCACACAGAGGATAGCAGTGCACAGAGATTCCGAGATAATCATAAATCAAGTAAAGGGCATGTACCAAACCAAACACCCTAGGCTGAAAGCGTACAAAAATTTTTCTTTGGACCTTCTTGAAGGATTTTTAGAGTGTGAACTGGTTGCTATCCTTAGAGAACAAAATCAGATCGTCGATGCGTTGGACACCTTAGCCTTGGTTTTCAATATCCCCATTCTTCCAAACAAAAGATATTAAATCGAGGTCAAGCACAGGCCGACAGTGCCTGACAACATCTAACACTTGCAGGTATTTGAAGATGACAAACAGGTCGAAAGATTCCTCCTTATGAGCGACGAGTTTGATAAACCAAACATCGATGGGGAATACTGCGACGACTAAGATGAGATCGTAGATGCACGTAGTAAGGATGACCCTTTCCAAAACCAGATCATGGGAAGAGATATAATACAACTGAAGAACAATATTATCCCAAAGGGGTTGGTGTCGCTTGAAAAGATGTTCAACGAAAATGATGTGGCTAAGAACCCCAAGATCACCGTAAGAGAAGAAGATGTGGAAGACTACAACATCAGGAATGAAGAAGATATGAAGATCATAAAATTATCAAAGACACTTAGTCCAAATGTCAAGCAGGATTACGTAAATATCATGAAATATTTCCCAAATGTCTTCGGGTGGAGCTATGATGACCTGAAAGTGTATAACACGAAGGTGATCCACCATTTTATCCCTCTCAAGGAAGATCAAAAGCCTTTCAAACAAAAGTTGAGACGGATAAACCCCCTATTACTGTCGTTGATCGAGAAATAGGTAAAGAATCTTTTCGACGCTAAAATCATTGTTTCTTTGAGATTATTTAATTGAGTATCTAACTTAGTACCCGTAAGAAAGAAAAGCGGTGAGATAAGGTTGTGTGTAGATTTCTGAAATTTGAATAAAGTGTCTCTCAAGGACCACTACCCCCATCCCAAAATGGACTATATCTTGCAAAAGGTAGTGGGATCTAAAAATATGTCCATGCTCGACAACTTCTTAGGATATAACCATATCATGGTCCACCTGGATGACAAAGAAAAGACGACCTTCACCACTCCGTGGGGAACATTCGTGTACGCTAAGATGTCGTTCGGCCTGATGAACATTGGTGCCACTTTCCTGAGGGAAATGGAAATCACGTTTTCTGATGAAAAGGATAAATTCATCATGATCTACTTGGATGACATCACAGTGTATTCTGCCTCCGAAAAACAACATCTAGAGCACCTAAAGAAGGTTTTCAAGAAGTGCAGAAAGTTTTGCATATCACTGAATCCAAAGAAATTGCATTTCGCGGTGGAGGAAGGAAATATGTTGGGACACATCATTTCCAAAGAAGGCATTAAAATAGACCCCAACAGGGTTGAAGGGATCTTGAATATTGGCAGCCCACTCAGTAAAAAGGAAGTGCAATCCTTCCTAGGAAAGGTAAACTTTTTGAGGAGATTCATCCCAAACCTGGCGGAAATCATGAAGCACGTAACTTGCATGCTCAGAAAGGGAAACGAGATTAAGTGGAACTCGAAGGCTAAGAAGTCCTTCGAGGATATCAAGGTGGCGCTGACTAAAGCTCCTATGCTAGCCAAACCAATCTTTATGAAATATTTCCTCCTTTTTTTATTCGCCTCAGAACACACTATTGTTGGCATACTACTGCAGAAGGACGAACGAGATTTTGAGAAACCCATATCCTACTTTAGTCGGACGATGCATGACGCTCCACTAAGGTATGGCATTATGGAAAAAAAAAATTATGCCTTAGTAAAATCTTTGAAAGAATTTAGGACATACATACTGCACTCTCATGTCATCGCTTTTGTACCCAGTAGTTCAGTAAAGGATATCCTGACTCAACCTTAATCGGAAGGAAGAAGAGGAAAGTGGATAGCAGCCATGTTATAATACGATCTTGAAATCAAGCCTACAAATTTGGTCAAAGGGCAGGGTCTCACAAAATTGATGGCGCAGTCGGACTGTGATGTTGTAGGAATGAACTTCATTGCCGATCTGTCAAAATGCCCTGAAGAAGAAAAAGATGCGTAGGTGCCTCAGCAGTTCGTTGATTCACCATGGTATGCAGAAATCATATATGTGTTACAAAATATCCATGCCCCTCTAGGAATTAGTAATACTAAGTCTATATTCCTCAAGATTAAAGTGGTTAAGTTCTGCATCTTGGACAATTCACTTTATTGGCAGCCCACTCAGTAAAAAGGAAGTGCAATCCTTCCTAGGAAAGGTAAACTTTTTGAGGAGATTCATCCCAAACCTGGTGGAAATCATGAAGCACATAACTTGGATGATCAGAAAGGGAAACGAGATTAAGTGGAACCCGGAGGCTAAGAAGTCCTTTGAGGATATCAAGGTGGCACTGACTAAAGCTCCTGTGCTAGCCAAACCAAACTTTACGAAAGATTTCCTCCTTTTTTTATTCACCTTAGAACACACTATTGTTGACGTACTACTGCAGAAGGATGAACGAGATTTTGAGAAACCCATATCCTACTTTAGTCAGACGCTGTGTGACGCTCCACTAAGGTATGGCATTATGGAAAAAAAGTGTATGCCTTAGTAAAATCTTTGAAATAATTCAAGACATACATACTGTACTCCCATGTCATCGCTTCTGTACCTACCAGTTTAATAAAGGATATCCTGACTCAACCTTACCCGGAAGGAAGAAAAGGAAAGTGGATAGCAGCCATGTTAGAATATGATCTTGAAATCAAGCCTACAAAGTTGGTCAAAGGGAAGGGTCTCACAAAATTGATGGCGCAATCGGACTGCGATGTTGTAGGAATGAACTTCATTGCCGATCTGTCGGAATGCCCTCAAGAAGGAAAAGATGCGTAGGTGCCTCAGTAGTTCATTGATTCACCATGGTATGCAGAAATCATATATGTGTTGCAAAATATCCAGGCCCCTCTAGGCATTAGTAATACTAAGTCTATATTCCTCAAGATTAAAGTGGTTAAGTTCTGCATCTTGGACAATTCACTTTATTAGAAAAACCCCATAGGAATGTTGTTGAGCTATTTTCTAGAGGATGAAGCGACATGGGCCATACAAGAATTCCATAGAGGCGACTGTGGAGGGAACCATTACTTGAATACCACCATGCACAAGATCCTGAGGGTGGGTTATTACTGGCCAAAAACATTCCCTGACGTGTATAAAGGGGTCTCCAGCTGCCACGGATGCCATATTTTCGATGGAAGGAGAAAGATGAAACCCCTTTTGCTAAATCCGGTCTAAGTCGAAGAACCTTTCATGCAGTGGGGTCTCGATTTCATAGGAGAGATAAATCCGCCATCCTCCGCGCAACACAGATGGATACTCATGGGCACCGACTATTTCACGAAATTGATAGAGTCAATCCCCACAAAGCAAGATACCGACGTGGTCATCATCCAGTTCTTGGAAACAAACATCTTGTCAAGGTTCAGGTGTCTTGTTAAAATCATAACAGATAATGCAACCGATTTCAAGTATAAGAAAATGGAGAAGTTTTGTCAGGATTATAACATAACCCTAGGGCATTCCACGACATACTATCCACAAGGAAACGAGTTAGATAAATCCTCGAATAAGAGCCTAACCAGGATCATCAAGAGACTCCTACAAGACAAAAAGAGAGCCTGGCATAAGAAGCTTATCTATGCGTTCTGGGCGGATCGGGTCACCACCAAGAAGTTTATATTGACATCACCTTTTCAGATCATTTATGGTGCAGACACGATTTTCCCCACTTCACTGGGACCTCCCGTCAAGAATTTGTTGCAAGAGCAGGAAGCTGAGCCAAATGATTCGCAAAGAAGAATAAACCAACTAATTCACACACAACAAGCAAGGGAGCAGGTGTATAATCGGTCGCAGCTCCATCAAGAAAGGATAAATAAAACTTTTGACAAACATTCCAAACAAGAAGATTTTCAGGTAGGCGATTAGGTGTTGAGATGGGATGCAATAAATGAAGGTAAAGGGAAGCACGAAAATTTCGATCACCTTTCGATAGGTCCTTTCAAAATTGGCGCGTGCTACGTAGAAAATGATTATTTCCTGGAAGGATTAGATGGAGAATGTCTGGGTTGGGGGCCTATAAATGACAGGTTCGTCAAACATTACCCGATGAAATAAAATCTGTTTAAGTCCTTTGTCATTGTAAATAGTCATTTTATTTTTGCGTCCAGTCGTTAGGTCAGCAGAAAATTGAAGCCCGAAGTGAAGGCACTAGGTTTATGTTGAAGTCTTAGAAGCCGCGTCGATGAGTTTAGTTTGTTTTTCTGTCCTTCATTTGTTTTTCTTAGTGTCTAGAGGTTGAATAATGCCAAGTGGTCAGGCACTTGGCCTACTATTCTTTGCTACCTCACAAGGAGGATAACATCCCCGTTGTAGCCAGTTGTTAGTGACACCATTTTTATTTCCATTTAGAATCATTTTTTAGTCATGTTATAACCCATGCGTCCAAACATGTGAATTCATGTACATAGCACAGTGAGGTCGAAGTCAGCAAATGGTCGGTTGGCCCCTAGAAATGGGAAGGGGTGTTAGAGTCGGGAATTTCATATATGGTATGGATATGTCTTTTCCAGAATGTTGAATCTCATTAAGAAACCAGTCTCTACGTACCCATGTTGGGTCAAGTGGTTATAGAGGTCACATTGGAAAGTGTATCAGTTATTATCAGTTCATCATGAAGGACGAGGGAATGAAAAATCGCGACGTTCATATTATGCATCCCCAGCAAGCCTTATCACCTGCATCCTACACGTGCGGATTTTCCATGGACAACCTGCAACTCTACTTGGAAAATATCGTCACCACAAATTTGTTGTCCTTCGGCATGTGTTCCCCTCCTAGTCGATTCATTATAAATCTCAAATTCTCGACATTCCCTCCAGTCATAAAACCAGGCCCAAACTCTGTTCGCAATTCCCCTTGCCAGTCCAATTTGCTTAGAACCTTTTCCCCTTGTGTGTTTTCTCAATGCACTACGTGTAGAGTACACCTCGGTCGTGCCATGGAGGTTTCTCAGGTGTAGGGAAAGGCGCGTGGAGCGACAAAACTGAGAGATCCAAGCCCCAAAGGGACTGGGATTATTCTCACCTGTGGCAGGCATTCCCAAAGATGTGAAAGGAACCACTCTTTCACTTGTAGAAAAGGTCAAACTAGGTCGCTAAATAGTTGAAGAAAATAAATTCACACAGGAAAGGAAGATGACAAGAGCCCCCTCCTCCCAACAACAAAATCCTCGGAGGAGGGGCAAGCTGAGAAATAACAAGTATATCAGTAAAGTTGGGATCACAGAAGAATCACGCGTTAGATTGATAGCTAAAGAACTAATCAGACGTGACATTTGGATAGAACCTACTAGGAAATCAAGCCACAAAGAAAAGAATAGAACAAGGAAAGCAGATGTCGTGGGAGCAAATGAGCAAGGCCCAGCTTAGCAGCTAAAGCAAGTAAAATTGGTTATTTTTGAACTCTATCAAGAGAACATGGAATTAAGGAAAAAACTAGAAACAAAAGCCATGGAAGTGTCAGCAGCAAAGGGTCACGGAGGGAACATGGATGGTTGAAAAGGAAACTCAGAGATGCATAAGACACTATTATACATTTGCGGGAGGCGCAAAGACTAGTGGAAGAAAGGCTTACGAGGAAACTCAGGGAATATGAAGAGACCAAGAAGGTAGCTTGCATGTCCCTCACAAACGCACAAGAAAGGTAGTTTTAACAAGTGTTCATTTCCACATTCAAAGGATATGAGGTGAACCTTGACAGTTTTGAAAGACATGTTCCCCAAATTCTCTCTACAATTTTGATAATGACCACAAAAATCAAACAGTTGTTTATTGTGCACATTTCTCCAGCAAATGAACATGCAACAAAATCAGAACCGTTATGGTAGACAGAAAAACCTAACAGAGACCCAGTTGGCAATAAGGCCAATCAAGGGGATGCAATGACACATTTTCTCTTCACATTATAACCTAACCGATGATCAGATCCCCATGGTGAACTTGAATATAGTCATAAGTAGACAAGGTGTGATTAATGCCTATTTTTGGAAAATACCATGCAAAGAGTCTCCAGTGCATGCTGCTCGATTTTCCTAGTTTTGGGTTAGCAGTTATAAGATAGGGTAGCCCAAGTGGCGCCCTCGTTTATATATTTCATATTTTCGATGTAAGCCAGGTTAGTTGGCAAATTGGGTAGACGATAACTATTGTATGTAAATATGAATTTTTTGACCAGAATTTAATGCAAAGGTCCTGTGATTTGATGAAAAGATTCTAGTTGCAATAGTTTGATGTATTGTGCTTATTTATTTGTGTATATGATTTCCTATTATCTTTATTTCATATCTCTTTTTGTCTACTTCAGAACTAATTATTTAACCTTCGGATTCGCTATACACCACCCCTTGTTCGAGCCACTTAGACAAAACATTTTCTTCTAAAGCTAACTTTGAATTCGTCCACAACAATGCTCCTTAGTTACTTCCTGTAATTTCCCCCATGACACATTAAGTTTTTACACTGAAGGTTGTTTCTTACTTAGCCTGATCTTCTCAAATCCAATCATTGAGTCATTTTTCCCGTCTCTTCCTCAGATCGACCCCATAGCCTGAATCTTACCTTTCTGCGCCAATATAACCAGAACCCATTTTATCATTGTTGTTAAATATAACCATTGTTTTCAGAGTCATATCTTGCACAGAGACCATGCCATTTATGAGAGAGCCCTCTCTAGATCCGAAAGGCTATTTTTGGGTCTCAAAGTTGGTTGAAAAAGTTACCTTCGTCATCTGTTTATCAGCCAAATAGATTTACAGAGTGCTAACATTCTAGCACTTTTGTCGGGGATGAAATTGAAAATATTTTCGCTGGGAAAACGACAAACATTGCAGTTTGACCCCTAAGGGTAAAACAGGGACAAACACCCATACCGGATGAAATCTTTACGCTAGCGAATCCAATCCACACAGACCAATATCCCCAAGTATCACTATTCATGAAACCTAGCTCCAAAGACGTTTTACACCACAGCGAATCCTGACCCAAACCCCTCGGAACTTGTGTATGACCCCGAGAAAATTCTGCGCAAGACTAGAGAGTAGGCACCAGACTCATTCAACTACCTGGATAGAATCCTATCCCTTCCAAAATACGGTGCGCAAAGTATTGACAAACTTGAGTTTGACGCCTTCTTCGAGCAAACTCTATTCAGGTCGAAGTCGGAAACTAGTTTGGACGAGACTATTTTCGACCCAAAGAAATTTCGAGCCCTAGTATCAAGCAACATCCCCTAGAGTTTGAATCCTCCTAGGGATATGGTCTCTAGAGTTTTTTCCCTCATCCTGCCTGCCCAATTGCACGACTTGCCTCAAAATTATAGCCAGAGGATCAGGCTCTACGATGCTAAGGGAAATGTTTCTGCTTAGAAGCATCTGGATAGGTTTAACGATTTCTTTGACCTAGAGGAGGTGGAATACGCAGATGAAAAAATGAGACTGTTTTCACAAAGCCTCTCGAGAGATGTAATAAAATGGTTCAAATCCCTCCTTCCCGCGATCATTTGGAACTTCGTCGCATTCGAGACATCGTTCTTGGATAAATGGGGAGACAATAAAAACCCTTTGTAGCTGCTGACTGAATAAAATAACATGAAGAAAGCACCAGAAGAGATGGTGCAGGAATTCTCAGGTCGTTTTTTGAAGGTGTACAAATCCATCCCTATGGAAGTAAATCCACCCCCCGGTGTTGTGCAGTTGTGGTATGAAAATTATTTCGACAGTGACTTTTCTCTGCTACTAAGAGAAAGAATATCGACGAGTCTAGACGATATAATGAGTAACGTTATCGAAGTTGAAGTGAACATGATGGCATCGGGGAAAATAAAACCGAGGTTCAACCGAGGAAACAAGAGACCCTAGGGAGATTCACAACCATCGACGTCGCGGTCCTTAGATGACAAATTCGACATGATGACAAAGACAATGGAAAATTTGATGGAGAGGATGTTCATGGGAAACATATCTACTACGCGAGAACCAAATGACCCACAACCAAGAAATCAAAATATCTGAAGGGGGCAGGTCCCTCAAATCGAGCAGCGGGATCTAGGTGACCAACAAACAAGACCTCCTTTCCAGAACAACTATGCAGAAGATGAGTTCGACCAAGCTTTCGAAGACCAGATGCATTGTTGTGATGAAAAAAACCCACACTTGTTCTTGACAGACAGTGAGCATGATCGGTATATGAGCCAAAATGAAGACTTTGCGCCGGAGAACAATGATGGTATGATACTTGAAACAGATGATGCACCGTCTTGGGAGTTGGAATAATTTAGGAAATGCTATCAAAACGCCATCATGAAGTTCCAAAGGAAGTATAATCTCTGGAGAAAAGATGTACCTGTCGAGCTACAACAAATGAACCCTATGAAAAATAATACGGAAGACACACCTTCCACAAGTCTATCATGACTAGACAGCGTGGCCAAGGACATGACAGAGAAAGCCAAGTCAAAGGAGGATATCCCCAAGAAATCCCCAGAGATAGGCTGGGAGATGAGCGGAAAGGAGGTAGAAAAGACCTATTCCCCTTTCAATTTTGAACCCGAAATGGCCAAGATAAAAATCTTTGTTCCATTCAATGAACTTATTAGGAAGGGAGAGTATCGGGAACAAATCATTAAAATGTTGAAAATGGGAGGGACCCCCGATACTCTGAATATTCAATATGAACACCCCGCCATCCTTTTTGGTCTACGCATTGAAGAGACAAGCAATGATGAAGATGTTCCTCCATTCTATGTTAGTCTGAAGATCCATGACCTGACCTTGCATAATGCCATTCTCAATTCTGGAGTGTTGCACAATATCATGCCGAAGGTGATCATGGATGAACTGGGTTTGAAGGTCACTAGGCCATACAAAGACCTTTTCTCCTTTGATTTGAGAAATTCAAGTGTTTGGGCCTTATTAAAGACCTATATGTATCGTTGGCTCAAATCCTCACTAAGAACATGGTCATGGACATGGTTGTTGTAGAAATTCCCATGAAATTCGGCATGCTTCTATCAAGATCGTGGGCTGCGAAGATCAATGGTACGTTGTAGATGGATATGACATACGCCACTATCCCTGCTTTTGGCCTTGACAGAAGGTTGTATAGAGAACTGTTGTTAAAATACATGGTATGTAGAAAGACGCAACCACAAAACCATCCTATATATGTCATTGAGACCAAAGTAGGTTATTCTATATTCTACAATGACCTGAGTTTCGAAGAAGAAGAACCGATGACCATCACAATAGCAGACGAAAAAAATGCACAGGAAAAAATAGAGTGCGTCGACCTGAAAGACCGCACAGAAGATGGGGTTTGGAACATGAATTTTGATGGTGTAGTTAGTAGAGGAGGGGTTAGGGCTGATATATGGGTGAGCCCCACTGAAGAAAGCATAGAGCTGCATTCGTACAAGCTCGCGTTCAAATGCACTAACAACATGGTTGAATATGAAGCGCTAATCTTGGCCTTGCAAGTTTTGAAAGAATTGGGTGCGCAGAGGATAGCAGTGCGTGGATATTCTGAGATAATCATAAATCAGGTAAAGGGAGTGTATTAGACCAAACACCCTTGGTTGAGAGAATACATAACTTTTTATTTTCAACTTCTCGAAGGATTATCAGAGTATGAACTGGCTACTATCCCTAGAGAACAAAATCAGATCACCGATGTGTTGGCCACCTCAGCCTCGGTTTTGAAGATACCCATTTTTAAAAACAAAAGATATGAATTCAAGGTCAGGCATAGGCTGATAGTTCTTGAAAACATAAAACACTAGCAAGTGTTTGACGATGACAAACAGGTCGAAATATTCTTCCTTATGAGCGACGAGTTTAATAACAAAAACATCGACGGGGAACACTGCGACGACAAATATGAGAGCACATATGCACGCAGTAACGACGACCCTTTCCAAAACCAGATCACGGGAAGGGATATAATACAACTGAAGAAAAATATTATCCCAAAGGGGTTGGTGCCACTTGAAAAATGGTTCGACGAAAATGATGTGGCTAAGAACCCCAAGATCACCGGAAGCAAAGAAGACATGGAAGATTGCAACATCGGGACTGAAGAAGATCCGAAGATGGTAAAATTATCAAATACACTCAGTCCAGAGGTCAATAAGGATTACATAAAGCTCATGAAATATTTACCAGATGTCTTCACATGGAGCTATGATGACCTGAAAGTCTATAACACGAAGGTGATCCACCATTTTATCCCTCTTAAGGAAGATCAGAAGCCTTTCAAATAAAATCTGAGAAGGATAAAGCCCCTATTACTATCGTTGATTGAGAAAGAGGTAAAGAATCTTTTCGATGATAAAATCATTGTTTATTTGATATTCTCAAAGTGGGTAGCTAACTTAGTACCCGTAAGAAAGAAAAGCAGCAAGATAAGGTTGTGTGTAGACTTCCAAAATTTTAATTAAGTGTCTCTCAAGGACCACTACCCCCTTACCAAAATGGACTGCATCCTGCAAAAGGTAGTGGGATATTAAAATATGTCTATGTTGGATGGAGTCTTGGGATATAAATAGATCATGGTCCACCCGGAAGGCATAGAAAAGACAACCTTCACCACTCTGTGGGGAATGTTCATGTAGGATAAGATGTCGTTCGACTTGGTGAACATTGGTGCCACTTTCCAGAGGGAAATGGACATCGTGTTTTTTGATGAAAAGGACAAATTCATCGTGATATACTTGGACGGCATCATAGTGTATTCTTCCTCTGACAAACAACATCTAGAGCACCTGAAGAAGGTTTTCCAAAAGTGCAGAAAGTTTGGCATATCACTGAATCCAAAGAAATCGCATTTCACGGTGGAGGAAGGAAAGTTGTTGGGACACGTCATTTCCAATGAATGAATTAAAATAGACCCCAGTAGGGTTGAAAGGATCCTAAATATCGGCACCCTGCTCAGTAAAAAGGAGGTGAAATCCTTCCTGGGAAAGATAAACATTTTGAGGAGATTCATCCAAAACTTGGCCAAAATCATGAAGAACATAACTTGCATGCTTAGAAAGGGAAAAGAGATTAAGTGGAACCTAGAGTCCAAGAAGTCCTTCAAGGATATCAAGGTGGTGCTGACTAAATCTCTTGTGCTATCCAGCCCGAACTTTATGAAACATTTCCTCCTTTTTTATTCACCATAGAAAACACTATTGTCGGCGTACTGCTGCAGCAGGATGAACGGGATTTCGAGAAACCCATATCCTACTTCATTCGGATGTTGTGCGATGCTCCACTAAGGTATGACATTATGGAAAAACAAGGGTATGCCTTACTAAAATCTTTGAAAGAATTTGGGACATACATACTGCACTCCCATGTCATCGCTTGTGTACCTAGCAGTTCAGTAAAGGATATCTTGACTCAACCTGACCCGGAAGGAAGAAGAGGAAAGTGGATAGCAGCCATTTTAGAATACGATATTGAAATTAAGCCTACAAAGCTATTCAAAGGGCAGGGTCTCACAAAATTGATGGCACAGTTGGACTGCGATGCTGTAGGAATGAACTTTATTGCTGATTTGTTGGAATTCCCTTGAGAAGAAAAATCCGCACAGGTGCCTCAGCAGTTCGTTGATTCACCATGGTATGCAGACATCATATATGTGTTGGAAAATATCTAGGCCCCTCCAGGAGTTAGTAAGAATAAGGCTAGATTCCTCAAGTTTAAAGAGGTTAAGTTATGCATCTTGGACAATTCACTTTATTTGAAAAACCCTAAAGGAATGTTGTTGAGATGTTTGCTGGAGGATGACGCGAGATGGGCCATACAAGAATTCCACAGACGTGACTATGGAGGGCACTATTATTGGAAGACCACCACGCAAAAGATCCTGAGGGTGGGTTATTAATGGCCGAAAAAATTCGCTGACGTGTATAAAGAGGTCTCTAGCTACCACGAATGTTAGATTTTAGATGGAGGGAGAAAGTTGCAGCCCCTGCCGCTAAATCCAGTCTCAGTCAAAGCACCTTTCATGCATTGGGGCCTCGATTTCATAGGAGAGATAAATCCTCCATCTTCCACGTAGCACAGACGGATACTCATAGCCACCGACTATGTCACGAAATGGATAGAGGCAATCCCCACAAAGCAAGCTATTGATGCGGTCATCATCCAGTTCCTGGAAACAAACATCTTGTCAAGGTTCAAGTGTCCTGTTAAAATCATAACAGATAATGCAGTCGCTTTCAAGTCGAAGAAAATGGAGAAGTTCTGTCAGGATTATAAAATAACCCTGGGGCATTCCACGGAATACTATCAAAAAGGAAACAGTTTAGCAGAATCCTCGAATAAGAGCCTAACCAGGATCATGAAGAGACTCCTGCAAGACAACAAGAGAGCCTAGTATAAGAATCTTATCTACGCGCTGTGGGTGGATCGGGTCACCACCAAGAATTATATATCGATGTCGCCTTTCCATATCGTTTATGTTGCAGACATGATTTTCCCCACTTCACTGGGACCTCCCATCAGGAAGCTATTGCAAGAGCATGAAGGTGAGCCAAATCTTGCGCAAAGAAGAATAACCATCTAATTCACACGCAACAAGAAAGGGAGCAAGTGTATAATTGGTCGCATCTCCATTAAGAAAGGATAAAGGAAATTTTTGACAAACATTCCAAATTGGAATATTTTTAGGTAAGCGATTTGGTGCTGAGAATGGATGTAATAAATGAAGGTAAAGGGATGAACGAAAAGTTCGATCACCTTTGGACAGGTCCTTTCAAAATCGGCACGTACTGTGGAGACAATGATTATTTCATGGAAGAATTAGATGGAGAATGTTCGGGTTTGGGGCCTATAAACGATAGTTTCCTCAAACATTACTTGATGAAATAAAATCCATTTAAGTCCTTTGTCATTGTAAATAGTTGTTTTATTTCTACATTGAGTCGGCAGGTCAGCAGAAAATTGAAGCCTGAAGTGAAAACCCTTGGTTTATGTTGAAGTCTTAGAAGCTGTTTCGATGAGCTTAGTTTGTTTTTCTATCTTTCATTTGTTTTTCTTAGTGTCTAGATGTTGAATAATGCCCAGTGGTCAGGAACCTGGTCTATTGTTCTTTTCTACCTCACAGGGAGGATAGCATCCCCGTTGGAGCCAATTGTTAGCGCCACTATTTTTCTTTCCATTTAGAGTCGGTTTTGAGTCACGTTATAACCCATGCATCCAAAAATATGAAGTCAGGTACGTAGGACCGTGAGGTCGAAGTCAAAAAATGGTCGGTTGGCCCTTGGAAATGGGAAGGGGTGTCAGAGTCAGAAATTGTATAAGTGGTATGGATATGTCTTTTCCAAAAATTTGAATCTCATTAAGAAAGTAGTCTCTACGTACCTAGGTCGGGTCAAGTGGTTATAGAGGTCGCATCGGAAAGTGTAGCAGTTATTATCAGTTCATCATGAAGGTCGAGGGAACGAAAAATCACGACGTTCGTATTATGCATCCCCAACAAGCCTTATCACCTGCATCCTACACGCGGGGATTTGCGATAGACAACCTGCAACTCTACCTGGAACATCTCGTCACCATAAATTCACTATCCTCTGGCATGTTTTCCCCTCATGATCGATTCTTTATAAATATCATATGCTCGACATTCCCTCCAGTCATAAAACTAGGCCCAAACTCTGTTCGCAATTCCCCTTGCTAGTCCAGTTTTCTCAGAAACATTTCCCCTTGTGTGTTCGTTCGATGCACTGCGCACAGAGTACACCTTGGTTGTGCCATGGCAGTTTCTCAGAGCGCAGTGAAAGGTGCATGGAACGAAAGAACTACGAGGTCCGAGCCCCAAAGGGACTAGGATTTATTCTCACCTGCGGTAGGCATTTCCAAAGACGTGAAAGGAGCCATTCTTTCACCTGCAAAGAAGGCCGAACCAGGTTGCGGAATAGCTAAAGCAGAGAAATTCTCACAGGAAAGGAAGAGGGAAAGAGCCCCCTCCTCCCAAAAAAAAAATCCTCGGAGGAGGGGCAGGCCAAGAGATAACAAGGAGATCATGAAAGTTGGGATCGCAGAAGAACCACGCGTCAGATTGATAGCTAAAGAACTACTCAGACACGCCATTCGGCTAGAACCTGCTGGGAAATTGATCCGCGAAGATAGGAATAAAACAAGGAAAGTGGATGTCATGGGAGAAAATGATCAAGCACCACCTCAATAGCTCAAGCAATCAAAATTGGCTATTTCTGAACTCTATCGGGACAACATGGAATTAAGGCGACAACTAGCGACAAAAGCCATGGAAGCGTCAGCATCACAGGGTCACGGAGGGAATGTGGCATGGTTGAAAAGGAAGCTCAGATATGCATAGGACACTATTGTACAATTGCGTGAGGTGCAAAGACTAGCGGAAGAAAGGCTTACGAGGCATCTTAGGGAATGTAAAGAGACCAAGAAGGAAGCTCGCATGACCCTTGCCAGCGCACAGGAAAGGAAGTTTTAACAAGTGTTTGTTTCTACATTCAAAGGATATGAGGTGAACCTTGATAGTTTTGAAAGACATGTTCCCCAAATTCTCTCTACCATTTTGATAACGGCCACATAAATCATACAATTGTTTACTGTGTGCATTTATCTAGCAAATGAACAGGCAACAAAATCAAAATCATTATGGTAGACATAAACTCCTGACAAACACATGGTTTCCAAGAAGGCCTATCAAAGGGATGAAGCGACACATTTTATCTTCACGTCATAACCTAACCAACAATCATATCCCTGTGGTGAACTTGAAGACATTCATAAGTAGACAAGGCGTGATTATTGCCTATTTTTGGAAAATACCATGCAAAGAATCTCGAGCGCATGTTGATCGATTTTCCTATTTTAGGGTTAGCATTTAGAAAATAGGGTAGCCCAAGTAGCACCCTCGTTTATATATTTCATCTTTTCGATGTAATCCAATTAGTTGGCAAATTGGGTAGACGATAGCTATTGTATGTAAATTGAAGTTTTTGACTGGAATTTAATGCAAAGGTCCTGTGATTTGATGAAAAGATTCTAGTTGCAATAGTTGGATGTATTGTGCTTCTTTATTTGCGTATGTGATTTCCTGTTATCTATATTTCATATCTCTTTCTGTATACTTCAGAATGAATTATCAAACCTACCGATTCATTGTATAATTAGACAAAACAATTTCTTCTAAAGCTAACTCTGAATTCGTCCACAACGACGCTCCTGAGTTACTTCTTGTAATTTCCCCACCACACATTAATTTTTTACACTAAAGGTTGTTGCTCGCCTAGCATTATCCTCTCAAATCTACTCACTGAGTCCTGTCTCTTCCTCAGATCGACCCCATAGCCCGAATCTTACCTTTTTGCGCCAATATAACCAAAACCCATTTTATCATCGATGTTAAATCTAGCCATTGTTTTCAGAATCATATCTTGTGCAGAGACCAATCCATTTCCGAGAGAGCCCTCTCTAGATCCGAAAGGCTAGTTTCAGATCTCAAAGTTGGTTGAAAAAATTACCTTCGGCATTTTTTTATCAGCCAAATAGATTTATGGAGTGCTAACAAATCGCACCTTAGTAACATTTTGAACGACTGTTGGGAAATATCACCACTAGTTTCGAGATATGCCCCCTTTACCCCTCATTATAATTGATTGTTCGTCCGTTCACTAGCATCTACTCTAGTGGGCTTTGGGCCCACTGTCGAGTGGTTTTTTGGAGGTCCAGTGCTATTTTAGAGGAAATACGTTATGTCATATAGGAAAAGTGCATTTGTTATTTGATTCTTATTCCCTAATGTGGAGTTACAAAATCCCAAACCACTTTTTACATTGTCTTGATGTATGATTCTCACTACTTGATTCCATGCAGTCTTATGAATACATTGATTAAATTAATTTGGAATCAATTCATCCTATCATACCTCACCACCATTTTTCACACACCCACCTCTAGGCTAGATTCATAGGGAAACCATAGTATCCCTGTTGTTCTAGGCACTTGAGAAAATTACCCCCAATATTGGGTGGTGTACCTAATTTTGTTGAGGCATAAATAGTACCATCACATATACCAATTAGTGCCACAATACTAGCCTCAGGGATACTAGGAGCCACTTTTCTTGGAACAAATCTCCAAAGAAACTCACAAACAAACCCTCCACCACAAGGAGGTTGAGTTCAAAATTTTTCACAAAGTACAAACTCCCAAGGAACCACCTTCTCTCACAACATGGAAGGACCCACCCCTGTCATGCCTTACTTGGCTTCACTCAACATCCCGGATCTAACCAAACTGATAAATGATCCAATATTGCATGACCCCACTTGGACGAATATGCCTACAAAACTACTTTTAGACATTCCCAAGTTTGAAGGAAAATTTGGAGAGGACACAACCAACCACATCATTTCCTTCTACTTGTGGTGTTCTTCTAATCGCATAATGGAAGATTTCATTCGTCTACAATTATTTCAGAGAAACCTCACAGGAACTGCGACAAAATGGTACGTAGATGAGAAGTTTGGTTCCCATGCAACCTTCGAGTCACCCATTTCCCCCAAATCATTGATTATAAATGTATGAAAGATTCCATGAACCCCCAAAGGGAACCTAATCCCTAAGTACAACCACAAGAACTTCTCGCTTATATACTACCACCACCACCGACGATATTACAAAATCATATCCCCCACCAAGGAGTCATTAAAACTCAACCAAATGCGGACCAACAACCATAACCATAGGGGAAGTTATGTCCATTCGACCAGTCCCACTCAGGGAAAACCACTGACTGCAGTATCCTCCTCACCACTAAAGACAAAATATTCTTACAAACATGTAGTCTCTAGTGCAACACACCTCTGAATCCATCACCCACCACTTCGGAAGATCCCTGACAACCAACAGGAAAACCTTTGATGATCCCTCATCCTAAAATTGAAGCCATCACCCACATACCGTGTGCACCACTACATAGGAATGTTCATAATACCAATTCCCGATAGGCCCATAGCTATAGTATTATTCACGATCTCGCACGATCCCCCACTTCCATGTCCGTTATGGAAGTACTGCAAACATGCCCCTCCCAACAAAAGGAATTACTCTCTGAATTGGGGGAATTCAATCTTGTAGACACTCGTATGATCACATTTGACTTATACAAAGAAAACCCACAACTCCCATCCTTAGTCGTATTCCAGATTCCTATCAAAATATGGAATATCATTGTCCATCGCTGCATCATAGACAAACGAGAATCCACTTTTATCATGTCCAAATCATTATGTCAGCAACTCGGTTCACCTAATTTTATCCCCTCCACCATCACTCTTTGAGCTTATGATGGTATACCATCCCAACCAGAAGGCATGTATAAAAATGTTCTGGTCGAGACAGGGGACAAGATAATTCTCATTGACATTGAAGTCATCGACACCCAATTGGATTATAATATCCTCTTTGGATGAAGCTACATGTACGCCATGTAGGTTGTAGCTCCCTATGTATTTCACACCATGCTCTTCCCTCACAATGGGAAAATCATCACCATTGATCAATTGACCCACCATGAACCCAACCAATTAGGGCACATCTTTCTCTGTATCAACCATTACTGACATTCACTATATTTCTACATTAGTAAACAAGTGCATGCAATTCCCTTGCGCATTGTGGCACTAGATGGATCATTACACATATCAATGCTCACTCATCATTGAGGGACTCACATGCTGGAGGAATTCCATTCCACCCATTACACCACTCGTACACACCCAGATGGCTCAAATTGCACACAATCCTCATCCCAACAATTATGATATCCCCCCTCCACAACCAAACCTTTTTCCTTCAACTCTACTTATTGTATCTAATCCACCACGAGGCATGGACTTCCCATCCAATCCTCCAAACTCCCATGTAACACCAATTTACGATATTCCCCCTCCTTGTTATCCACATTTTCGGTTATCAAGATGATATTATGATTATGTCATGATAATGGAAGATCAAACTCTTCATTAAGAACTTTTTCCTGAAGAAGGTTACACTTGTCATTTTCTCAAAAATCATATTTTGAAAATAGTCCGCAGGCTGCATATATACTCGCCTGCGAAAATCCTTCATTCCCGCAGGCTGCATATATACTCGCCTGCGAAAATCCTTCATTCCCGCAGGCTGCATTCATCTTGATTGCGAACTTCTCGCACTGTGTCAATGGTTAGGGTGCGGACATGTTTCTAAAGGAGAAAATGAATAAGTTATCGATCCTTCTAGAAGGAATCTTCTAGAAGGGTGAGTTGGAGTTCGAATGGTTGGCAAAATACTGACTTTCCAGATATCTTGGGATCATTCCCTATCCAAGTAACTAATCAATCTTCTCCTATATATTGAGGAGATTACTTATGGAAATGGTTAAGAACAAGAAGAAGAAGCAAGCTAGCTAGAGATTGATTGGAGAACTTGTGCAAGACTGTATGGAGGATTGAAGCTACAGCAGCAAGAGACAACAAATAATCATATGTGGTTGAACTTGTTCATGCATGAGCAAGTGTGTGTGTCAGAGCTAGGAGCCATCGAAAGGAGATCTACGACATCAAGGCTCAAGTTGTATATTTCTCTTTCAGTTAATGCAATACATGAATATGTCCCTTTCCCATAATGATGATGTCATCTTAT
>ML779019.1:440326-456091 GCA_009831015.1 Picea engelmannii | reverse complement strand
ACTAATCAATCTTCTCCTATATATTGAGGAGATTACTTATGGAAATGGTTAAGAACAAGAAGAAGAAGCAAGCTAGCTAGAGATTGATTAGAGAACTTGTGCAAGACTGTATGGAGGATTGAAGCTACAGCAGCAAGAGACAACAAATAATCATATGTGGTTAAACTTCTTCATGCATGAGCAAGTGTGTGTGTCAGAGCTAGGAGCCATCGAAAGGAGATCTACGACATCAAGGCTCAAGTTGTATATTTCTCTTTCAGTTAATGCAATACATGAATATGTCCCTTTCCCATAATGACGATGTCATCTTACTACATGATTCCTTGATCACATGTATAGACTAGGTATTGAATATATTAATGCCTTTGCTGTGATTGGTTTGTGTTGTTGTGATTGGAACGACACAAGAGCATCGGAGCAGAGCAAGGAACAACAGAGATTAAAGGAGAGCGTTCATAAGGTATGTCCACCATCCATTTCTCTGAGTTCATTCAATATCTAGATCTAGGGAAAGAGTAGTATTCTGTCACGTTTTGTTCTAGATCCAGGTGGATCTAGGGAGATCGGTTCGTGTCCGCACTTACGGATTTATCCATAAACACTCCTCCATACCATTATACATCCACTTCATACATGGATATTTGGTTCATGACGTCTACCTACTATCACCATTCCCCTCCCATAGGTCCATCTACCTCAAGGAAGAATGATGATATCCAACCTTCATCGACTACCCCCATGAATCTTGACACCCCACTTTTTCCTATTACAGACTACCTATACTCCATCACCTTTCAGTCTGATGAAGACATTTTAGAGGTCCTATGCACACCCGATTACCCATGGGATGATTTTCATCATCAATCTCTTTTTCTGGCACATAATGCCTTTCGACAACCTACAGACGCCCTTGTTTGTACCATTGAAGCTAAATATTTTATTCAATATGGCCATGTAGATTGGTTCAAGAACTTGATACCCGCACATGACGCATTTGAAGAAGGTAAGATGGCCAATATTTCACCCACCATCAAGATCAATATTTTGATCAAACCCAATATAGTGTAATAAATCACCCTGGGGGAGAATGCTCCCTTGAAGAAATTGTAGGATACAAAACCCTCTTCCAATAATATCGGGACATGTTTTCCTGGTCATACAATGAAATTCCAGGGTTATACCTAGCCATTTTTTAACATCACATTTACACTTGGCCTGACATTGCCCATGTTCTCCAAAAGAAACTTCCCCTCCACCCTTCCAAAGACATGGTGATCAAAGATGAGATCGAAAAACTATGTACAATTGGCTTCATATACCCATTGCATACACATCTTGGGTCTCCAATCCTATCCCTGTCAATAAAAAACATGGCACCATTCCTGTTTGCACAGACTTCCGTGAACTCAACCAAGCTTGTCCCAAAGTCAACTTCCCTACCCCCTTCATCGATCAAGTAATCGATGTCTATGACGATCATGAAGTCCTCTCCCTCATGGACAGATATTTTGTCTATAACTAGATCCAAATCCTCCATGTGGATCAATACAAAACCTCCTTCACAACCCCCTGGGGTACCTTTTCCTATCACGTTCTTCCCTTTGAACTCAAAAATTTTGGGGTGACTTTCCAACATGTGATTACATTTGCCTTCCATGATCTCTCTTAGATCATTCTTTTCTACTTGGACAACCTTACAACTCGGTCCAAGAAACATTCCTAAAGATCTACAAATAATCTACAAAGAATCTTTGAACATTGTCGAAGATACAACATTCGAATCAACCCACTTAAATGTGTCTTTTGCGTCATTGCAGGATGCATGTTGGGATTCATTGTGTCCCAACAGGGAATCACCATAGACCCCCTTAAAGTTCAGGCAATCAATGAAATGCCCCCTCCCAAGAACTTACGCCAATTGTAGAGCCTCAAAGGAAAAACAAATTTATTGCAATGGTTCGTTCCTAACTGTGCCATTCACTCCCATGGCTTCCTACAATTACTTCATCATGAAATCCCATTTAAATGGGATCACCATGCTCAATATTCCTTTGACTCACTCAAATATGCACTCAACAAATCCCCCTTATTGAGTCCCCCAGACTATGACAGGGATTACATACTCTACCTATCTTCCTTAGAGGTTTTCGTCGCTGGAGTCCTCATCCATGTTGATGATGATCAATGTGAGCATATTATATACCACATCAACAAGAACCTATATGGGCCACCTCTCATTAGTAGTCATCCTTGCAGTTTAAAATTTGTGCCACTACATATTGCTTTGTAATACCAAATTCATCGTAGATTCCAACCCCATGCATTACCTATTGAGTCGTCACTAGATCAATGGAAAATTCGCTCATTGGATCATCATTGTCCAAAAATACGACCTAAATTTTACAACCCCAAAGAGAAAAAAATCCCTTTTCCTCGCCGAAATCCTCGTAGACTTTCCATCTAACTCTACATACCCCTTGATCATTGAGGATTTCCCTGATGAGAATTTGTTCCTCATATCATTAATAGACCCATGGTATGACGATATTTTGGTCTATCTCTGAACTCAAAAATTCGGTCCCCACCTTTCTCAAGATGACCGCCGTCATATCTGACACCAAGCCTCATGGTATCTCCTCATAGGAGGCATTCTCTATCGTAGAGGCATCAAAACAGTCCTTTGATGATGCCTCACCATGGAAGAGGCCGAGACAATTCTGAATGATTTCCATAATGGTGGATGTGGTGGTCACTTATATGGCATGTCCATGGCACAAAACATCATTCTGGTGGGATATTTTTGGCCCAAATTGTTTCATGATTGCATACGCGCGGTTAAGTGATGCCACAAATGTCAGTTATATGCACATAAGGATCAGGAACTCCCTTCCCTCTTACACCCAGTCATCATGACTGGCCCCTTCTGTAAATGGGGCATCAATTTCATGACATGCAACCCTTTGTCCATCAATGGACACAAGTACATTGTAGTCATCGTTGACTACTTCACCAAATGGGCTGAAGCCATGCCCACATTCAACAATATGACTGACACAGTGATGCATTTTTTCTTCAACCATGTCATTTCTCACTTTAGGGTCCCCCTACAAATAGTCTTCGACCACAATAAAAAATTTGAAAATGAAGTCCTTGCGGAGCTATTTGCCAAATTGGGATTCACCCATGAATTTGCCTCACCCTATTAACCACAATCTAATGGCCAGGTCGAGGCATTAAACAAAGTTCTTAAGACTATTCTTCAGTGCACGATTGACAAACATAAGACCAATTGGCATCTCACGCTTTTTTCATCGCTATGGGCATATCAGATAGCTCTCAAAATGGCCATTGGTTTCACATCCTTTCATTTAGTCCATGACATCGAATCTGTACTCCCCATTGAGTGTGAAATCCCAAATGATGCGCACTGTGATCAAGCTCTTTCCTAACACACTGCCACTTGAGCAATGATTGTTCTCCATTGAATCCCTCGATGAAGATCGACAGGCCTCATTACAAAACGACGAAGCAACCAAGAAGTGGTCTAAATCCACCTTTGAATGTCAATTCAACCTTCGATCTTTCACCGAAGGTGACCTTGTATTGGCCTGCGATATTTCTCACGATACCTTGGGCCACGAAAAATTTGAATCCCTTTTGCAAGGATCCTATGTATTCTGTATTGCATCATTAAAGGAGACTACATTCTATCTTAGCCAAAAGGGCTATCCTCAAGGACCCATTCAACGAGTTATACTTGACTAAATTTTACCCCTGAGTGTAACCACTTTACCTTTGGCTTTCTTGTTTTCCTATTTATTTTGTATCCTTTGTTTTATGAATGTAGATCTCTCACTATACGAGCCTAATCTAGTGTCCTTGTTTTCAACAGATGAATTCTTCATTCACTTATTACGCTGGGTACATGGAGCTAGTCGTTGGACCCAGAATCTCGCTTCGGCATCTTGGGCCATTTACACCCCCGACCATGTGTTGCTCCATAGTAGCGTCATATGCCTTGGTCCTGCCACCAATAATCAAGAAGAATACACCATTGTCATTGGTCTCCTCTCCAAGGGTAGTCACCTTCATATTTGTCACCTTAGCGTTCTATTAGATTCTCAACTCATCGTACATAACATCAATAATGGGTATCGTGTCTGTGATCCATGTCTAGACCGCAAGTACCTACAAGTCAACTTTTTGTTACGAAATCTTGAGTCCATCACATTTACTCATATTTATAGAAACCTCAATCAAATGGTAGATCACATGGAAAATCAAGTACTAGATTGGCATTTATCACATTAAACATACATATCACATTCATCCGTCATTCAATAAAAAAAAAGTACACACATTATATCATCAAAAGACCAAACACATGAAATATCAAAATTGGTCTACTCATATATAGATCATAAGTGTCAAAAGATTTGTTTGATACAAAAACACAACATTCCTTAGCTCCACTGGCTAGGCCCTCTCAATCAATCAGTAGATACAAAATGGGAGTTTACAAACTCCTATACAATCATACAAAATAAGGCTCTTCATGTGACATGTCTCCCTATCATTTAGGGTGGCCCTAATTGAGTTACATCTCGTCAAAAATTATATATAAATATCTGCATAAATACAAATATCCTGCCCCCACACCACAAAATCTTGTCAATCAAGATGCCAAATCCCTACAATGAAGTCTAAAAGTGCCTCCTACGACCGGATCAATTCACAGTAAAAAAGGTAAACAACCTGACCTGGGATAGATGTCGTCAGAAATGGGCATCATCCCCCACCATCCTCCACAGAGAATCCCATTCTTTGTCACACCATTGCATCGAAATCCTCTCACATTGATCTGCAACATGCATCAGATCTAACATGTTTGTATTAGTTTCATCATTTATAACAACTTCCCAAACCCAACCAAAGAAAACCATGCTTTCCCATGCGACTATTCCCTGAACAATCACGCACTTCTGCGCGATTGTTTTCTTAACAGTCATAAAATTTCACACACTGTTTGGCTAATAATAACACCCATCTGCATGGTTGTTCGCTTAATAGTCACGCATCAACCACATAAATGAAACCATGATAGCCAAACACATATGCACAACGTTTCATATAATTGACATGCATATGTGCACAATTGTCCTTCCTAGAGCCGTGCATATCAGCATGAACTTTATTTTGATAGTTTCTCCCACAACCCAACCTGGATCGTGGGACTGAAATTCAGATCATCGCACACATGTGCGCGCAATAAGTTGATACAATCGTGCACTATGTGTGGCTATATCAATTACATCTGTGAACATATCTCCCAATATCTCCCACGTGGGCCTACTTCCTAAACCCTAAAAATGACCCTACGACCCTCAGTATAGCCCTTAACCCCCCCCCCCAAATCAAACCTAACCTATGCATGGGGTTTCGTTGCCTTACATGGCTCTCTCGTGGCCTAAATCCATGCTCATATACTCTCGCATGGATCACCAACATCTAATCTCCTAGCTCACAAATTTTCATAGCCACAAGTACAAATGAGGTGGTTATGTGGGCCCCATGTCCTTATATACGCTCTTTTACAAAACTTCCTCACATCTGTTCTAGAGCATTCGAGATTTTGTTTTTACACCATTCACACCTATGAGATCCAAAATACATCACCTTCACAATGTTACTCTCGGATACTTATTTTAGTCCGAAGCCTCGGGGACCCCTTTTGGCACCCCAAGCGTAGGTACGCATCACTTTCCCACATTTCATTATCAAGAAACTGTTACATATGTTTTCTTTTTAGATATGTTTCACATCGGGTATTTTGGTTTGAATGTGTATGTCCTCATCAATGACCCCCTTCACGCCATCAATTATGGACTCCCTTTCCTTCTCCATGTATATATTCTGAACTGGCATAAAATTCAACCCTCTAATCATAGTTTCATTCTCCAATCATACCTCCTGATATTTATCCTTAGGATCCCCACACCCGGCTCTGTGGTACTATCACCTCCATTACATTCAGGTACCATCATCTAGTAGCACTCTCACCTCCATGAGTTTTCCTACATATATCTACTCCTTATCATATTGACACTCATGTTGGTTTATCCATTAGGGTCAGGAGTCATGGTAGTGTTACACCCCAGAGCGAGAATCTCATACTTCTTGCTCATCATCTTGCTAACCACCCCATTATGGAATCTTACATTATGGTTTTGGTTACATTAAATCAACCTCTATATTATCATTAACCCTCAATATCATCCAACATCAATTAACCATCCACAATTTTGTCTTCCATTCATCTGCCTGATACAGAAACTAACCAATGGGTCCCCCACCCTCCACCAGTCTCTACTTGCGCCCTATCTCGACCAAGCAATACTTCACCGAGAAACTTGTTTATGTACATGGACTTTCAACCCCATTATTTATTCATTTAGTAATTTTATAAAGAATCTTTCAATTCCAGCAAGTATAGTAGATTTTGGTTGTCGTAGCCAATGACATTTTTTTCTTGGAACACAACAACCCATGTCGCCCTTGGTTGGGGAATTTTGACTTTCCTTGTTACCTCTGCAAGATATTTGTACCCTGGAGGAAATTATGACCATTAAAGACACCCATGTCCCACATCACTATATTTTGACCTATGTTACATCTCCTTGTAATCTCACCCACTCAACATAGTTTTACTCCATATCTGGTCATCCCCCTGACACCAGATCATGTTTTACAATTGCTTCCATCCATCATCACCCCCAAACCAAGGGTATTTTTTGAATTCCTTATATTCCAGACATTGTTCATGATTATCAACCCATTCACCTTCACTGGTACAATTTCTAACACCATTTTGATCAACCGGATATCCAACAACCCTTTACTTCTTGGCGTCACATCACCTTTTGTGTCAACATCAAAAAATTCCTAGAAAGGTGGAAATATATTGGCTCTCATTACATTGACAATGAGTGGCCTCAAGAGACACATAGAGAGTCCTCATTGCTCTATGATTTCATTGATCCCCATGACATTCAACTCTAGTATAATTTCATGTTATGGTGGATCTTAATTTGTGACCGTTGAAGTTTTCAGTAGCATCCGAAGACCTATGAATTTTTTAGGCCATCAATTCCTCTGAGTCATTCACCACTCGATTAAGATCTAGTTTCATCATCAAAACTATCATATGTTGTTTTTAATGCCCCCGAGGAATCTATAGATCCCTACTTCACAAACAATTTCAGTTATTGTTCACCCTTTTATGGTTTCATGACACGAGCATGGGGCATGCCCACCTTGTTTGTACACAATTTTATTTTTTGGATAATACCGGATACATATATTTTTGTCCCATCTCCATCCAACGAATTTCTCTCACTATCCCTCACTACAAAGTCCACTCACACTTCTATATAATGACATCATCACCAAAAGAAATGATTATGTATTTCGACTATACGTATGCTCCTAACCTCATAGATCAGGGGACATCTGTTATTACCAAAAAATTTCTCACCACAAACAAAGACAATGGATGAAGAAACAATCAACACAAGTCAAACGTACTACCAGTAATTATGGAAGGATTACCCTCAGTTTGACAAGATAAGCACAGAACTATGCAAACGTGATTCTGAAATGTCGTGTGTATTCAACACTTTTAGTACATGCACATCTGTGTGGTCTAACATGGCATACAATGTGCACAGTGTGCGAACTACACCACTTTCAGGCGAAAAACCCGCGTGGATGTGAAAACAACGCATTGATGATTTTGGTCAGACCTCAACCACTTTTGGGATGGAGTGGATCTCCCCCATACCCAAAATCACCCCCAAATTTCACCTTGGGATCACTGAAAAGGATGGGAGGTACCTCTAAGGGCCTTCCATTCACATTTGAAACTAGTTTGGAAAAAGCTTTCCATCCTCCTATACATATAAGGCCATTGTATGAAAAAAAGAGGAAGCAATTTGAGTTTTGTTATGTTGTTCAATTTGTCTTTGAGAAGCCATATTTCTTCTAGAACTCTTTGAGCATTCATAGTAGGGGTTGTGCCTCTCTCCTCTTGAGAAGTTCAACCATCAATTCTTCACCATTGTATTTTCATTGTTAGCCATTGTTAGAAGAGAGAAAAAATTGTATTTGGGGACTCAAGAGCCTTCCCAAGGAGGAAGAGGGGACTCATAAGTTCATATATTTCTCTAAGGTGTTATCATCGAAGATGAGTCTCATTTGGTAGCTATTCCTTGTGTCTCTTTCTTGCATCTATATTATTTTTTGCATGCTTAGTTTAGTTGTATTTCCTTGTTATTTGCTTCTTGTTTTCTATTTAGTTGAGCCACTAATCAACTAACAGACTATTGTGTTGTCTTGATAGCCTAACTAGATAGTTAAGGGACCTCATTTTTCTAACCCAAGTGACAAAAATAACCCAATAGGGTAGCCACCTCAGAATTAGTGCTCAAAACCTTACCAATCTATACTAAAGCCACCTACTCTTAGAAATAATCTAGCATCCAAAAGGAGTATAGACCTATGTAGAAAGTAGAACCCGGTATGAGGGACAAATTACTCAAGACTCCAATGGGGAATATGAATGTCATTCCAAGAGATGTGGTTATCCCCGTAGAGGAAGAAAAAGGTTCCCCTTCTACTCACGATATATATACTATGTCTCAGGACAACCCTGAATAATGGACCCACATAGTCGACATAAAATCCAAAAACCACTATAAGCCTATCATTGAGTAATCAACTTGATCCGTGAAAGGAAATTTATTATAAAATTTATTGTTGAAAAATATTACTAGTGTCTCATATTGTCAAGAAATGTACTTGCATCTTTCAAACTAAGAAAGAATTTGACTCAACCACCATAATTTGTAGGGTTGTACCTCACTATAGATTTCAAGCCATGTTTTCTAGGAATAAACTACTTTTTGTAAACCTATGTTTTATGGTTCAACAACAATCTTTTTTAATACAAGTTTTAGTTTTTATTACAATAAATCTATCTATCTACATACATGCATATAATATTTTATATCATGTATTCTGAGATTAAGAAAAAAATGGTTGACTAGAAAGAGGAAATTAGCCCTAAATTATAAGATAAAAAAACTCTCTCTCTCTCTCTCTCTCTCTCTCTCTCTCTCTCTCTCTCTCTCTTAGATTCAAGAAGAGAATAAGTATTGCTAAAAGAAGAACAAAGTCACATGAGATTTATAGTGAAACTAGGAGGTGGACAAGACCTAAAACACCATAGGAATAAATAATTTACAAAGTTTGCAATTCTAAAAAGGCATATAATGCAAATTTCTCTTAATTTAAGTGCACAATGTACATAGAGTTTAGATCCCATTTTCAAAACATTTTTAATATCATTAATATTTATAATATGTTAACCCATGAAAACCAAGTAATCTCACTAGTCTAATTATCAAGCTATTTAAGCTTAGAAGCATCATAATAAGACAAAATGATTTACCTTTACTTTATCAAGGTATAATTGAGCAATACTATTTCAATGGATGATAAAGTCATCATCATCAATAATAATAATAATAATAATAATAGAACTCTTTCGGATCAAACAAATCCAAAAGAGTTTTATAATTTATAATTTCAAAATTAAAAACAATATTCCCTACCCTATCCCCCTCATGGAAGTTGGTTTTCCCCTTATTGATAATATGACTATGACTAGGTACCGAATGTACAAACACAAGATAAGTAACATGAAAGACAAGAGGTCTCCTAAGAATTGGTCCAACCCCAATGAAAGCCACCTATGACTTAAGAGGGGTTGGTATAAATATGCTAATTCTTGGCTAAATACTTGAAGAATAGAGAAGGAGGTCCTTTTGCATATTATTAATACCATTGAAAGTACTATTACATCTAAATTTAAGGAGAAATTGTGGTGCGATAAATAATCAGAGGATAAGAAAAAATTAAGATACTATAAAGAGGTAATTTACCCTAATATAGAAGATCAAAAGCATATTTCCATTATAACTAGCATAAAGAAGAAAATCAAAATTGTTAAAATAAGAAAGAAATCTCATTAGATCCATAGTAAAATAGGACAATGGACGATTCCTAAAATGTTGTGGGATGAAAGAATTTGTCAGCTTTGTGATATTAAGAAAATGGATGATGAAAATCACTTTTCTTAGAATGTATTGTGTATGCCCACATTAGACCTCAATTTCAAAATATTTGCAACAATACAAAATTTTCAAACCTTTTAACTGATCAAAACAATGGAGATTTAGGAAAGCTTCTCTCCAATATTTTTGAACATAGGAATACAATTTAAAAAAAAAAACAATTAATTTGTTACTATTTTTTTTCTTAAGGTCTGATAAACCAAAATTGATCTTGGTGAACATCATCATCGTTGTCATCATCGTTATCATCATCATCATTGTTATCCTCGTCGTCATCATCATAACCTTATACTTATTTTTTAATTATATAATAATATATAATTCCATTAATATAATATTATTAATATCATATCATAATATCCATATAATCATTTGACTTTTTATTTTTTATATAAATATATAATATTAATATATTTTTAATTTAATGTTTAATCAATATTTAATATCATTATATAATTAATAAATATAATAATATGATAAAAATAAATATAATATTAATAAATATGATTACATGAATTAATAGAAAACTAACCTCAAAGTTGAAATAAATGAGAGCTAGAATGCATGAGAAAATTTAGGAAGGTCGATGAGCCTTGCTCTCTTCACATTTGTATACATATAATTTTAGTTTATTTCAAATCACTTCAAAAATTTAATGTATTTCAACCTCATTTGTAAGTGATATTTTACCTTGTTAAAACAAATTCACAAGAAGAAAGGGTCATTTTACTTCATCAACGTTTCCAATTTTCATTTATTATGATATTGTAATCAGTGATAATGATGATATTATAATCTAAAGGAAAAGTGTGAATAAATATTCTCCTGCAATGGATAGTGATGTGAGGTTATTCATGAATGCAAATGGGTTAATCAAAACTTTTCTCATTGATTCTAAATGGATACATAATTTATTGCCAAAGGGAAAAGTATTAGTTAACTTTTATAATAATCTTTTGTAAATTTTCAATATTAAAATAAAGGTTATTAAATAGCAGTGATTTAAATATGTTATAAAATGATTTAAAATAGTCAGAGATATTAGTTGTTAACATTACACAATTCGATTGTAGTAGGATATTTTCACCATCAGATAAGGTTCAATTCTTGTAAGGATTTTTCCTATAATCATGATGTCACCTTAAATTAGTGTTTGAACATATGGCTGCATCCAAAAATATTATATTAAACGACTTTGTGACCTATGTACACATAAGTGGAGCAAAACTCATTCCATGTTTTTTCTTTAAAAAAATCCCCAAAAATAGTTTAATTGATTCAATCCTTTGTACTATAACCCTTATCCTTTATCATAGTTACACAATATATTTAATAAAAAATGATACAATATACAATAAAAATTTTACACACTAGAACAAAAATCTCATACAATATATTTAATAGAAAATGATACAATAGACTACAAATTTTACACACTAAAATAAAAGTCTCATACACTAGCATATAACTCTATCATGACCGATTATACCTCATAATGTCGCTTAATGTTAGTGTGTGGAGGGGCTCCAAGGACCTTGGGATGATTGACAAATGATGTAATGTTTTCTCATCCACGAGCTGCTAATTATATTAGTGTTTTATTAGGAGATAGTTTAAATGTTTTATTTTTTTGTTTTTTTGGGTATATTTTTCGATTAATTTTCTTGAATTTCTATTAGAAATTGTTGAAATTGTAGATTTAAGTTTTTGAGATTTTATAATTTGAATGTTTAAATGATTTTCAAAACGTTGAATTCATGTATACATTCAAAAAAAAATTGAATAACAGAAAATTATGATTTCATTAAGAATTGTATAACCAAATTTCAATGATGGTTATCGAAAAAAACAAAAAAACAAAACATTTACACTACATTTTTAATAATAGCACACGACAATTCTTTTACTAAATCCCCACTTAGTGAAAAAATTCGTGAAGCCATAGAAATGGGCCCACCACAGATGGATTGGGCGACAACTGATGTGCAAGCGAGAGAGCTTAGAACCAACAATTCAAAAGGGCTCACCAACCCTTACGATAAACAGCCCCTCGACATCGTCGTATATCGAATGGATCGATGAGAAGATCTTTGCTTCCCAAAATCCAATGTGGGTCAACAATGTCAAATTCGCGCATGTACGAAGGCTCCAGTAACCTAAATTTATGTCTCGCCCACCAAAACGTTTTCAATGCTCACATGAACTAGACGATTAGCTAGAATTTGAAGATGAAGGTGAAACTTAAATAAATAGGATCCTTCATGATAAATATTACACTTTGTCTCCCGAGGCTATGAGAATTGTACTATCATTATTCTCATTACTCAACGAAATCTATTGTGCTGCTTCTAGGTGCAATATGGCATGAAGGAAGAAAGGGAAAGGAAAAGGAAATCATGTGAATCATGTCATCATTAGGGAAAGTTTTATATATTCTTGTGATAAAGCTACCTTGTGATAAAGCTACCTTGATATATAGGGACATGAATTTTTCACTAGAAGTCTCTATTTTTAGTTTGTTTTCTATCTGTTCAAGATCATGTATAAAGAGCTCATACCCCCAAATATTATGAACTTATTGAAGGGAAAATATATCATTAATAGTTGGTCTAGAGATCACAATTCCATAGAGTGACGATCAAGGATGAGACTTTCCCATGCTCGAACTTGATAAAGTAATGAACTGATCACACATGTGTAAGACAATGATGTATGCGACTTTTATATTGTTACCATTCACTAGATGTATACTCTCCCCGGTCACATGTAAAAATTAACATGGGAAAATTTTGATGTCTACATAGAGGAAAATGACTCGTATAGAACACTAGATAAATAGTGGGACAAGACTAAGGCATTTAAGAAATTTTCCTTAACATGATGTTCCTTTAACAACTTCAATTCATATGTCCTTCATGTCATACTCCTAATGAGCATATTGAATGGGCAAGAGAATGGGCAAGAGGACATGATGCAGACACCCCTTCTCTCCTAAGGGTTGTGTGACCCCCTGGTCTAGGATCGATCAAGAAACTGAGTCTGATTGACTCTTCGGGTCTTTGCTAGACCCCAAACCCACTTGCACAAGTCCTTTCTCCAAAGACGTAGGCCGTATGCGACCCGCGGGTTTACTCCTAAGCGTTTTTCAATTTGCACGCCAATCGGGTGCTAGCTCTTCTTTGGCTAATCCCCTTCCTTCTTGCGACCACGGCTATGATCACTTGCCTAACTCAAAATTTGTTTTGCGAGTTTGCATATTAGGTCTTTGCATGTGAGTCACCCCGACTCTCCCGACCTCTAAAATCCCGACAGGAGCCTAGCGTGTGCTAGCCCCTCCATTCTTCTTCACCGATGTGACCCTTCACTATGGCTGTGGGCCAATCTTCTGAGCACGTCACGATTTCGCGTATCGGGAACTCCCGATGGGATCCACCTTCGTTCTCCCGAGGTCTGATCTCTCGATGATTCAAATATGATGGCCTAGATCCTCCCTTGATCCGACGACTCAGATCAAATCACGCTCACTCCCGACTCCCGAAATGTCGATATTTAGGACTGCCAAATCAACAGCTCGTGCTCCTTTGGATTTGACGGCCACTATCAAGTCGTGAACTCGGATTTCACGAGTTCCCATAACTCTTACTTCCGATTTCCCAAGTTGTGAACTCTCGACAAAGCGAGATCTACGGTTCAACTGCCTCCTCTGATAAACGACTGTGATCTAATCGCGATTTCACAAGTCGTGAGTTCTTATAAATCTACCTTTAAATTCCCTGATTCACGAGTCAACGAAATGTTGATCTCTCGCCACGTGTCCCCCTTGATGGACGGTTCCGATGATGTAACCCCACTCCTCCTGTGTACTTTCAAAGCTTATCATTAGTGCACTTTACCTTGATTGGGTGGCTACGATTATTTTACGCTCAGACCAAACAATTGAGATCTTTCCCCCCCTTGCGCTTGCTCCTCGTTGTCTGGACGCTAATCGGACGGTCAAGATATTTCCCTCTGAGCTTACGCTTTCTTTGCACTTAGAATATTTTCAAACGATTCAAAGGCTCTGACCTTTTTCCTTCCTACGAATCCGTTTCTTGGATCTCGTTAACACTTATGAAAAGTGTTATTCCTCCTGAGCTTGGTCTCATGAAGACTTCGACTTCCCATGCACTCCTTGTGTCTCAGGGATTTTGATACCTCAAAACCGAAGGATTTCTCGAAGATAAATTCCTCTCGCCCTCCTGGCATTCTCCTTTTCTGGTTCTTCGACTTCTTACAAAGTCCCTTCGACACTTCGTCAAATATCAAATTTGTGCACTCCTTGCACCAGATCTTTACACAAGGTTAGAATTATTGTAGACAACTGTGCATGCCTTGCACTAGCCTCTTTTCACTCTTTGCACAGGGAAAGTTTCATGCTATCTCTTTTGAGCTTCGGAATCGAAACAGATCCCGTTAACACACTTCTTGTGTTCTGTGTGCACAACTTGCACCACTCGGAAGAAGAGAAGCAATTGAAACTTATCCTAACATTCAAAGTTCCATCTACACATAACAAAATTTATTCATTCATTCATGAAAACACAATAACAAAGAATTGCAAGAAATGTCCACACCATGCATTGGGTCAATTTACCTCTGTTATATTCATAAGTGAAAATGGCTACAACTGAAATAAAAAAAACTGAAAACTCAGAAATCTCCTACTAACTTGCATCTAGCCTCATTTGGGCATACATAACCTCTATTTATCAAAAAGGGATCTTAGGCATTCCCCTGAATACTTGTATACATCAAAACCTAACCTATGACTATCTTAGTCCAATCACATTCTAGATCCAGAGTGGAAACTCCCACTTCGTTCGCGATTGCTCAAGCGTGCCTCAAAAGATTTTTTTCCGTTGCTGAGTTAAGACGTAATTCAAAATGTTTGTTGCAACTGGCAGCGTTGAGATTCCGTACAGACTCCCAGAGCCTGATAGGTCCTGCTCTACGTTCTTGACAATGATGCTCCTGCATCATGAAAAAAATTCATGGACTCCTGTCCATGAGCTCCTGCACCGACTTTCCATGCTTCTGTATGGCAGCTTCATTTTCCCAACTGGCATCTTCTATTGGGTGTCCCTTCCACATGACCAAATACTCAAAATAGTTCTTCCTCCTAGAAGTTTTCCAATCCTCTGATCAAAGATCTTCTTCATATGTGGTTTTTCTGCTACAGGCATTTGTTTCTCCCACTGAATCTTCCCTTGATCTTATGATCCCTCGGAGTCATCTTTCCTGTAAGTGTATATCTCTAAAACATTGGATATGGGCAATATGCTCACATCATCTGGCATCTCAATCTCATAGGTGTTTGCAACAAAATTCCTCAAGATCTTACATTGTCCTATATTCTTCATTTTTAACTTGTTATATGTTCCCCTAGGGAACCTTTCTTTCCTGAGATGTGCCAAAACCTGATCTCCTGCTTCAAATTGAAGTTCTCTGCGATGTTAATCAGCTCTGCGCTTGTACTCCTAGTTAGAAATCTGCAACTGTCCTCTGATCTGGCTATGGAGATTCTGCATTTCTA
>ML779019.1:407203-440276 GCA_009831015.1 Picea engelmannii | reverse complement strand
TATAATAAAGAAATGCACAGAGATATCGCAGATATTCAATAATATAACAGAAATGTATCAGAGATGCAACCATAAACACAGATATACAGTAATACACGATTTCTATTAATCAAAGAAATGTACAGAGACTGTAAAAATACAGAATAAAGACTCGCTAGAATGGTGGTAGCTTATCTCTGAGAAGAGATGTGACGGCTACTCGCATTCGTAAGAATATGATTACAATGAGGCTTTGAAGTCCTTTTTAAAATAAACAAGAATGTCAAGACCCTAGACATCCAAAAACCTAACCCTAGGAGATGAAGCGCCAAAAGCCATGTGGGCCTCGTTTGGGTAAGTTAGTACATTAACTTCTCGGGGTCGTAACTTTTGCATACGATCTTTGTTTTAGGCGTATGATAGTTGGTTGGAAAGGTATCATCGAGGAGATTCATTTTGGGGGCTCAATGATACTGTAGGCTATTGTCGAGAACCTCGATCTCGAAAAACCTTCATTTGGGCCCTCAAATTTGACCTGAAAGTTAAAAACTGCCAAAAATAGTAAATTGTCAAAATTGTCAGAAAATTGTTCTGGGCTAGTCAGAAAAGGTGGGTGGCCATCTATATCCACCTAGATCAATCCTCCCTCCTTAGGAATAAATGGTCTCCATTGTGTTGAGTTCCCGGGGGAGAGGGAAAAGCGTTTGTTGAATCTACATCTTGGTGAGCTGCTTGCCTTGCTAGAGACGTCGTGCTGCTCAGTTTGTGGAAGTCTGTCACGAACCTGTTGAGGCTGAGGTTGTTCAACAAGTCAGGCTACATGAGAGGACAGTGTGCAGAAGGAATCTTTGCGCTTTGTTGCAACCTTTTCGACCTACTTATTTTGGATAGAAGGTGCTTGGGGCGAGGCTGTAGTGATTCCAGTGTCTTTATGTTCCCCTTTTGAACATATTATAAAGAAGCTGAATTTTGCAGTATGAGATACTACCTTGTGGAACTTTTTAGGTGGAAAAGTAGTCGGAACTACCTCTGGTATTCTATAGAGATGACCTCCCAGAGAAACAATGACATTGCGAGGTCGAGACTCATAAACAACATGGCGCTTCCACATATATGGTTGGCCCAAGAGAACATTATAGACATCCAATGGGGAAACATCATATAATACCTCATCCTTGAAGGGTTGGATGTCGTATGACAATCGACATTGTTGGCTGACACAGA
Organism: Picea engelmannii; assembly: GCA_009831015.1. Lineage (NCBI taxonomy): Eukaryota > Viridiplantae > Streptophyta > Pinopsida > Pinales > Pinaceae > Picea > Picea engelmannii. The sequence continues at coordinate 439,073 of ML779019.1, read as the reverse complement.
GATCGCATCCTTGGTGAAGCCAGCCAATGTTGTATGGTTGCGGGTGTGGTGTTTTCGACAATCCCAAATGTTTGATGACCTCTGCTGAGATGAGGTTATTCTGGCTTCCACTATCAACAATAAAATGCAGCGGGATCCCCTTCACCCACATCTGTGAATGAAAAAGGAATTCCCCCTCTTCAAGATCTGTTGGTTCTTCTGGTTGAATTGTTGTGGTCGCGACAATAGCAGTGGGGTCTACGTCAATGGTCTATCATTTACCAGTATTTTCAAAATCAGATTCTGAATCAGGGTTCGGCTCCTTGTCTTTGATCTCAGCCACCAATGACTATTTTGAGTGACATTCATCGGTGTTGTGCCAGGGGATTTTGTGGAAATCACACCATTTTCCAGTATCCTTCTTTGTCTTCCCATGACCCTTCTTTTCCTGTGGCTGAGACTAGTTTTTGGGAGACTGTTTGTTAGGGTTGTCTTTGTCATACTTTGGTTGTTGCAGATTTGTAGGCTTGAACTCTCATTTGTTCTGGTGCCTGAATTTCTGCTCTATTTTAACAACATATCGATAGGCAACACCGAGTGATGAGATGTCCAGAAACTCCATTTCAATTTGGATGTATCTATGTAGAGCCCCACGGTATTTCAGAACCAAATTTCATTTGGAGTCTTTGATACCCAACTTGGTGCGCAAGGTATGGAAGGTATTGGTGAAATCTAGAACCGCTTGGCCCCTCTCTTTCCGCAGTGTGGTCCATCTCATGTACTGGTCCTCATAGTTTCCAATAGGGTAATACTGTTCCTTTACCGCATCCACACAAAAATGCCAAGTGGGCTCAGCCCCATATATTCCAGACTCCTCTTTGGAAATCTTCTCCCAGTAAGTTTCCCACCAATGTTTGACATGGGGGAGAGCTTTAAGGACTGTGAAGGTGATATTTTCTCTGTCGGAAAAATTGTGAATAGAGAAATAACCTTCTAGCAGATTTAACCATTTGTCTAGGGATTCTGCATCTATTTGTCCTTCAAATACTGGAATATCAAAATTAACTTGTACCTTGAAAGGTGAGGTGCCTCCAAAGTGGCCACTTGATGAAGATGCCCCTGATGCTATTAGAAGGCGTTGAAGGATGTGGGAAAAATTCTCCATCATTGCGTCCCTCTGTCGCGCGAGAGCTTGCTCAAGCAACAGACTTATAAGATCGTTTTCTTTGTCGTTTTTGTTTTCTTCTGCCATTGAGGGTTTCTTGGGTGTGCAAGAGAGATTTTCCTCAAGAGAGACAATATTGAGATCCAAATTTCTATACATGGACCTCGTCAGGGACATGCACTGAAGAAACGATCAAGAACAACCTGCTCTGATACCACTGATCCGAATTATTTTTGGCACAAAATGAGAGCGGAGATATAATAAAGAAAAGCACAGAGATATTGCAGATATTCAATAATATAACAGAAATGTATTAGAAATGCAACCATAAACATAGATATATAGTAATACATGATTTCTATTAATCAAAGAAATGTACAGAGACTGTAAAAATATAGAGTGAAGACTCGCTAGAATGGTGGCAACTTATCTCTGAGAAGAGATGTGAAGGCTACTCCCATTCATAAGAAGATGATTACAATGAGGCTCTAAAGCCCTTTTTAAAATAAAAAAGAATTCCAAAACCCTAGACATCCAAAAACCTAACCCTAGGAGATGAAGCGCCAAAATCCATGTGGGCCTCGTTTGGGTAAGTTAGTACATTAACTTCCCCGGGTCATAACTTTTGCATACGATCTCTGTTTTAGGCGTATAATAGCTCGTTGGAAAGGTATCATCGAGGAGATTAAGTTTGGGGGATTGATAATTCTGTAGACCATCATTAATAACCTATATCTTGAAAAACCTTCATTTGGTCCCTCAAATTTGACCCGGAAGTTAAAAACTGCTAAAAATAGTAAATTGTCAAAATTGTCAGAAAACTATTTTGGGCCAGTCGGAAAAGGTGGGTGGCCACTGATATCCACATGGATCACTCAAGTCATACACTCCCCTGAGTTTCATTCCACATAATATTTGGAATGGTCTCTTTTAGGTGCTCCTGTTTGGTGAATCATTGTATGCAAATTCTGCATTTGGCAGAATCTAATCCCACTGATTATGGTGTTCAGCAACTAGACTCCTCAACAAGTTTCCAAAACTTCATTTTACCACCTCAGTATGCCCATCTATCTAAGGGTGATAAGCTGAGATGAAGGACAAATATGTCCCCAAATTCTTCCACAGTGTTCTCCAAAAGTGACCAACAAACTTTATGTCTCTGTCCGAGACAATGCTTCTGGGTAAGTCATGTAGTCTTATAACTTCCTTGAAAAAAAGATTTTCAACATGGGTTTCATCATTGGTATTCTGGCATGGGATAAAGTGTGACATCTTTGAAAATTTGTCCACCACCACAAATATGGAATCAAATCCTCTTTGCGTCCTTGGCAGTCCCATCACAAAATCCATGTTTGTTGCATCCCAAGGCCTCTCTGGTATTGGCAATGGTTGATACAATCCAGTTTTCTATATTTTTCCTTTTTCATGTTGGTAGATTCTACATCTATTCACAAACTTTATCACTTTTGTTCTCATACCTGGCCAATAGTATCAACTGCTCAACTGTGCATATGTTTTATCATGGCCGAAATGTCCAACCAATCCTCCATTATGTTTTTCCTTCAGAATGTTATCCCTCATTGAGCATTTTGGTATGCACAACTGATTTCCCTTCAAAAACAATCCCTCTTGAATCATATACTCTGTCCACTGGCTTCTGTCTCTCAACATAGGATTTGCACATGCTTCATATGCTTCCTTGAAATCTGTATCATCACAATACATGTTCTTAAGGTGTTCAAACCCCAAGGTCTTCACCTAAAATTCCTGCAGAATCAAACATCTCTTGCTTAATGCATCAACAACCTTGTTAGCATTCCCAACAATATGTTTTATGACAAAAGTAAAATTTTTCATAAACTCAACCCATTTCGCATGCCTCTAATTCACTTTTTCCTGTCTGTTTATGAATTGTAAACCCTGGTTATCGCTATACAAGACAAATTCTCATGGGACAAGGTAATGTCTCCACTTCTTCAAGGCCTTAATTATTTTGTAAAACTCCTTATCATACGTGGAGTATTTTCTCTTTGTCTCATTCAACTTTGTTGGTCAGTTTGCACAGGTTTTGTCATTAATGTCAAACTTGAAGCTGCACGGTGGTTCACTGAGAGTTCCTTCGGAATTCGAGAATCAAGGAAAGGAGGAGTTCCAACCTTCGACATCGTGATAAGTGAAATAGCGAAATGCAAAGTCTCGATGGGGTCAGGACCATCTAATCGTGAAAGGTTGTGGGCCATCGATCAGAGCGCAAAGTCCCGATGAGATTAGGATCGTCGATCGGAGAAAACTGGATATTGGGAAATCAGAAGTCAAAGGAAGGAAATGTGATAACATTCCAACTTGAGAAATGCCGAAATGCGAAAAAATGAAATGCCACTGAAACATGGAATGTTGAAGTGCCAAAACGCTGAATGCTGAAATATCGAAAGGGACACATGTCACAGGATACCGGGAGTTGGAGGTGTCAAGGAAACTCACGACAAGAATGATGAAATCGTGAAATGTGAAACCACGACGTTTCGAAGTTTTGGATACCGGGAGTTGGAGGAGTCAAGATTCGAGACTCTTCATCACAGGAGTCCCGGAGTTGCGAAAGGCAAAACACCGAAATCCCGAAATAGGCACATCAACAAACACTCCATTTCAGAGTTTCACAGACCGGGAAATCAAAGATCAAAGGAACTTTAACCTTTGAAGTAGCGAACCCCGAAATGCCGAAATGATAAAAGATGAAATGCCAAACGGGACTATTGTGAGTCTAGAAAACCCGAAAGGAAGAAACTCTAAAATACCGGGGTTTGTGAATTGAAGTGTCGAAACACTTCATCACAGAGATGACGAAACGCCAAAATGTGAAACGCCGAAATACCAAAATGCGAAATGCATTTTGATTAACCTGTGGTCACAACCAATGGACATATGGGTTAGCACAAGTGGCTTTCCAAAGCGCTCATGGGTTATTCTGTGCTGAAAAATCAAAACAGATGTATGTTCATTGAACGGTGCTGGTTAAATATTTAAACTGATCATGTTGATATTATTCGTCTTGATGCCTTGGCCAATAATAATTACTGTAAGGTAGTTATTCATTTATTGTAACTAAATCTTTGAAGCCTAATGGTTCGAGTGTACGCGCTGATGATACAGGAATATATATAAAGTGAATGTTGCAAGAAAAGTGCAGAGAGGATTATGGGAGATATATGTCTCTATAAAATTTGAGGAAAAGAAAATACAGAGGAGGGAAGACACATACACGGATTGATAAATCTAAGTGGTCTGGTCAAGAATGAATTGTGCAGAGAGGATTTGAATGCTTAATCCTTGACAGAGAAGATAAAGAGTTGGTTTGCAGGTTCTTAGTAACATAAAATGATTTCAGGGTGGTAGGGAGGAGCAAGGGGAAACTGTAAAAGTCTCCTGTACAAGTTGGTGCTTGTACATATGGGAGTTGTAGCTTCCATTCAGTAGGTGCTGAAGAAACAGAGGTAGCAGCCTCATCTGGGTTGTAGCTCAGATAAAATAAGAATGTAAAGAGGAGTTGGAGCTTGCCTTTCATTCATAAGAAGAAGAGGTTTTTCCCTTTTGGGTTTCCTCATGAAAAATCACTATGTCATTGTTTCATTTATGTGATTGTATATTTATTGGTTAAATTTATTACTGCAAGTTAAATGTTAAAGGCATGATTGATTGATTAATAAGTAATCTTCTTATAAAATGAAAGAAATTGTATACAACTAATTCACCCCCCCCTCTCAGTTGACTTATCATGTTCAACAATTGGTATTAGAGAGGGTTACTTCAAGATATCAATTTAACCACTGGAAGTTTTTTATCATTCATAATGGATAAGAAGGAAAAATTTACAAAACATGGATTGCCTTTGTTTGATGGTCATAATTATTCTTTTTGGAGTATCAGGATGAAGTTGTTTTTACAAACTCAAGGAGTAGATATCTGGTAGGCTGTATTAAATGAATATAAAGTCCCAACAACCATTCCAATAAATGCCATAGCTAAGAGACTCTATGAGAATAATTCCAAAGCTATGTATGCAATACTAGGAGGTCTAGCAGGGTCATAATTTGTTAAATTTATGCATTGTGCATTAGCAAAAGAAATATGGGATAAATTGAAAAATGTATATGAAGGAGACACTAAGGTAAAGAGTGCTAAGCTACAATCATATAGAAGTCAATTTGAAAGCCTGAAAATGGAAGAATCTGAAGATATAGTTACCTACTTTCTTCGTATTGATGAAGCTGTTAATACCATGAGAGGTCTAGGAGAAACAGTTAATAATAACATTATTGTGAAAAAGGTACTTAGATCACTTCCTACAAGATTTGATTCAAAAATATCTACATTAGAAGAAAGAACAGATCTTGATACTTTAGAAATGGATGAATTACATGGAATACTAACAACATATGAGATGAGAACCTATGGTGAGAATTCTTTCAGGAAATAAGTAGCTTTCAAGGTAGCAAAGAAAGATAAGAAAAAGGTTGAAGCAGAAATTAGCAGTCATGAGGAGTCAGAAGGTGATATGGAAGAAGCAAATTTTGTTAAAAATATGAAAAGAGGTATTGGCAAGTATAAAGGTAAGCTTCCTCTGAAATGCTTTGGTTGTGGTAGAATATGACATTTTGCATCTAAGTGTGCTTACAATAAGAATACTGATAATGAAGAAGATAGTGATAGAAAACCTAGGGAATTCAAGAATAGACATAAGAAGTTTTTTCAAAGAAAAACTTACAAAAATAAAAGCCTGTGTATAAAAGATGACGGTGATATTTCAGAATTTGGTGAGAGTGATGGCAATTCAGATATACAACTTTTTATGGCTATGGAAAAACAAGATGATCAGTCTGGTGAAGAAGAAGAAGGTGAAGTTGATCTAGAAGTTGAACTGGTAAGTGCTTTAAGTGAATTAAGAAAAGTGAGAAGGGAATGCAAACATTTTAAAAGAGAAAATGAGAATCTAGAATTTGAATTACAGAAATCAAATGGTTTGATTGATAGCATTGAAATCATGGTAGTTGACATAAAACTTAAAATAGAAGAGGCTAGAGTGACTGAAGAAGCTCTAACTAAAATGCTTGCAGAAAAGGATAAGGAAAATGAAGGTTTAAAAATTAAAGTAGTCTCATTAAGAAATAAAGTACAAGAAAATAACATGAATCAGAGTTCTCAAGTGTTAGATCAAATTATTAGTAGTCAAAGATCAACATATGATAAGATTGGAATTGGTTATAAATCTGCAGTAACTAATGGATGTTCTAGTTCAAGTGTTGAGAAAGCAGGTACAGAGGATAATCATGAGAAAATTACTAGCAAGAAGATGGAATCAGAAAGGCAGGAAGAAAATCAGGGTTCAACAATGCATGGAATAAGTTATGGCAGACATCAAAATAGGTTTGAAGGCTGTTATTTCTTTTGTTATAAGTATGGACATAAGGCTGCATTTTGTAATAGTTTTTCAAGAAATATAAATGCACATAACAGTCATGAAAGGTCTAATTTTGAATATAGAAGAGGACATGGTAAAACTAGTCAAAACAATATGAACTACTCTTACAACAGATTTGAGACCTTAAGATATGAGACTAAATGTTACAAGTGTAACAACTTTGGGCATGTGTCAATAAATTGTCCTATGAGTTTTCAAAAATTTAATGAACCCACTTACACAAATCTTAAAACCAAATTTTGAAAAAAGAAAAGTGAAAATCGGAACATTGAAAAATACACTATAGCTCTACAAGTAGAACATAAAGTAAAATGGGTTGTGGATAATGGATGTTCAAATCATATGACAGGTAGAAAACAACTCTTTGTTGAACTAGATGAAGGAAAAGAAGGTACAGTCACCTTTGGAAATGATCAATCAGGTAGGATAGTTGGAAAAGGAACTGTATGTCTAAACAACAAGAAAATCATGGTTGAAAATGTCTTATTGGTTGAGGAAATGGAACATAACTTATTGAGTGTAAGTCAAACCTGTGATAAAGGTCTCTTTATGATTTTTGAATCAAAATGATGTCAAATCAGGGATATAAAATCAAATAAACTAGTTGGAACAGCCACAAGAACTTCAAGCAACATTTACATACTAGATGAAGAAAAAGAAAAATGTTATCTTGGGAGTGAAGATGAAAGTTGGTTGTGGCATAAAAGACTTGTACACATTAACTTTGAAAATCCGATTCACTTAAATAAAAATGAAGCAATAAGAGATTTACCTGTCATATAGGATCTTTCAAGTTCTGTCTGCAAGCAATGCCAACATGGTAAGCAAACTAGAGTTAAATTCAAAACCAAAGAGCATTCAACAACAAAACCATTGGAAATAGTACATGATGATGTCTGTGGACCTATGAGAATAGCAGGGTTAAAAGGAGAAAGATATTTTCTACTATTTGTAGATGACTTTACTAGAATGACATGCATGTTTTTATTGAAAAAAAAATCTGAAACTTTTAGCTATTTTCAAACCTTCAAGGAGTCAACTGAAAATGAATGTGACATGAAAATTAAATTTTTAAGATCAGATAATGGAGGGGAATTTGTGTCTAAAGAATTCAACAGATACTGTGATTAAAATGGGATAAGAAGACATTTTTTTGTTACTGAAACACCTCAACAAAATGGAGTGGTTGAAAGAAAAAATAGGACTGTTATGGAGATGGATAGAACCATGCTCAATGAATCTAAACTAAGTAATATACTATGGCCTCAAGCTGTTCATATTGTTGTTCACATTTTGAATAGAATCTTGTTGAGAAACAATCATTTTAAGAAACCCTGTCAGTTATGGAAAGGCAGACCAGCTAGTGTTAAACATTTCATAATTTTTGGCAGTAAATGTTATATCGAAAGAGTTGACAAGCATTTGGGTAAGTTGGAATCTAGAACAGATGAAGGTATTTTAGTTGGGTATTCCTGTTCAAGGAAAGCTTATAAATGTTACAACTTCAGATTGGAAAAAATAGTTGAAGCCATAGATGTGAAATTTGATGAGTCCTCATTTTTGAAGTCTAAATCTAAACACAAGAATCATCAAATATATGAGATAGATGACAAGCATAAAACGAATGATGAGGTAAGTGAAAAAGAAGAAACTAAGGCTTCTGACAGTGAACGATTAATTCCTACTTTGACACAGTGCACAACTCCATCCAAAAGCATGAATCCATCAAAGACTCCAAGCAAGAGAATACAGAAAAATCATCTTGAAGAATAGATAATTGGTGACATAAATGCAGGTGTTGAAACAAGAAGCAGAAGGAAAGAATCCACCTCAACTCATGAACAGGTATCTTTACTTTCTCTAATTGAACCTAAAAATATTGAAGAAGCAATTAAATATGAGTAATGGATGAAAGCAATGAATGAAGAACTTAGTCAAATAGAAAAGAATAATACATGGGAATTGGTTCCTAGACCTTTGAATAAGAATGTCATAGGGGCTAAATGGGTTTTCATAAATAAGATGGATAAAGCAGGTAAAATAACTAGAAACAAGGCTAGATTGGTTTGTAAAGGGTATGCATAGGTAGAAGGAATAGATTTTGGAGAAACTTTTTCTCTTGTCGCAAGAATGGAATCCATTAGACTGATTCTAGCTTATGCCAGTTCTAAACACATTAAAGTTTACCAAATCGATGTAAAGTCTGCATTTTTGAATGGTGATTTAGAGGAAGAAGTATATATGGAACAACCAGATGGTTTTTAGGTACAAGAAGCAGAACAATATGTTTACAGGTTGAAAAAGGCATTGTATGGCCTGAAGCAAGCACCAAGGGCTTGGTATTCCAGACTTGACAATTACTTGAGGCAGCAAGGATTTAGGAAAGGTAACACTGATAGTAATCTATATATTAAAGAAGAAAATGATAGCCTGATCATTGTTGAGATATATGTAGATGATATCATTTTTGGTAGTGATGATAATAGGCTCAGTAAACAGTTTGCTGAAAGTATGCAGAAAGAGTTTGAGATGTCCATGCTAGGAGAAATGAAGTTTTTCTTAGGCTTGCAAATTACTCAATCTGATAAAGGTATTTCCATTTCTCAAACCAAGTATATCAATGAAATGCTTAAGAAATTTTAGATGGAAGATTCTAAACCAGTTGGCACTCCCATGGTTACTGGTTGTAAATTAAGTAAGTTTGATGATACTAAAGATGTTGATCAATCAATATACAGATCTATGATTGGTATTCTTCTTTATGCTACAACTAAAAGACCTGATATTATGCATGCAGTGTGTCAAGTTGGCAGGTTTCAAGCTTCGCCAAAAACTTCTCATCTACTTGCAGTCAAAAGAATTTTCAGATATCTTAAGGGGACAACAGAGTATGGTTTGTGGTATCCTACAAGTAATCAACTAGATTTATATGCTTTCACTGATGCTGATTGGGAAGGTTGTGTTGATGACAGGAAGAGTACTAGTGGAGCAGTATTTTTTCTTGGAGGATGTCATGTAAGTTGGTCAAGTAAAAAAAAATCGACAATGTCTTTGTCTACTGCTGAAGAAGAATACATTGCAGCTGCAACTTGTTGCACTCAGGTTCTATGGATGAAACAGATGCTGGAAGATATRCATATTCATTATAATGAACCTATACCTATCTTCTGTGATAATACCAGTGCAATTAGTATTTCTAAAAATCHTGTTATGCATTCCAAAAYAAAGCACATTCCCATTAAATTTCATTTTCTAAGAGAGAAGGTTATGTCTAAAGTTATTAAAGTGGAATATGTTGGCACAAAGGATCAGATAGCAGATGTATTTACTAAACCTTTATCTAAAATGCAATTTGAAAGTCTCAGGGATCAATTGGGGGTTTACCCTCTGTAATTTCATTTCATTTTCAAATATTGCACGGGCTTCATTATAAAATCAGACTGCACAGGTTTATTGACTATTATTGATAGGGGGAGTTGCTACTGAAATGATACATCTTTGCAAGTGTTTTTTTTAATTATTATTTGCTCAGGGGGAGTATGGTTGATTCTTTTTCCATAGATGTCAAAAGGGGGAGAAGAGATTTAAAGTTTTCCATCAATTCCAAAGGGGGAGTTTGTTGGTCAGTTTGCACAGGTTTTGTCATTAATTTCAAACTTGAAGCTGCACGGTGGTTCATTGAGAGTTCCTTCGGAATTCAGGAATCAAAGAAAGGAGGAGTTCCAACCTTCGACATTGTGATACGCGAAATCATGAAATGCAAAGTCCCGATGGGGTCAGGACCATCTAATCACAAAAGGATATGGGTCGTCGATCGGAGCGCAAAGTCTCGATGAGATCAGGACTGTTTGATCACGAAAGGTCGTGGGATCGTCGATCAGAGAAAACTAGATATCGAGAAATCAGAAGTCAAAGGAAGGAAATGCGATAGCATTCCAACTCGTGAAATGCTGAAATGTGAAAAACCGAAATGCCGCCGAAACATGTAATGTCAAAGTGCTGAAATGTTGAATGCCAAAATACTAAAAGGGACACACGTCACAGGATACCAGGAGTTGGAGGTGTCAAGGAAACTCATGACAAGAATGATGAAATCGCAAAATGCAAAACCACGATGTGTCATAGTTTCAAATACCGAGATTTGGAGGAGTCAAGAGTCGAGACTCTTCATCACAGGAGTCCAAGAGTTGCGAAATGCGAAACGCCGAAATCTCGAAACAAACACATCAACAAAGACTCCATTTCGCAGTTTTGCAGAGCGGGAAATCAAAGATCAAAGGAAATTTAACCTTTGAAGTAGCGAACCCCGAAATTTTGAAACGCTAAAAGATGAAATGTCGAAACATACTATTGTGAGTCTCAAAAACCCGAAAGGAAGAAATGCCGAAATACCAGGGTTTGTGACTTGGAGTGTCGAAACACTTCATCAAAGATATGTCGAAACACCAAAATGTGAAATGCCGAAATACAAAAATGCGAAATGCATTTCGATTAACTTGTGGTCACAACCAATGGACATATGGGTTAGCACAAGTGGCTTGCCAAAGCGCCCAAAGGTTATTCCATGCTAAAAAAAACAAAACAGATGTATGTTCATCGAACGATGTTGGTTAAATATTTAAACTGATCATGTGGATATTATTCCTCTTAATGCATTGGCCAATAATAATTACTGTAAGGTAGTTATTTAGTTATTGTAACTAAATCTTTGAAGCCTGAGGGTTCGATTGTACGCACTGATGATACAGGAATATATATAAAGTGAATGTTGCAAGAAAAGTGCAGAGAGGATTATGGAAGATATATGGATCTGTGAAATTTGAGGAAAAGAAAAGATAGACGAGGGAAGACACATACACAGATTGATAAATCTAAGTGGTCTGGTCAAGAATGAATTGTGCAGAGAGGATTTGAATGCTTAATCTTTGATAGAGAAGATAAAGAGTTGGTTTGTAGGTTCTTAGTGACAGAGAATAATTTCAGGGTGGTAGGGAGGAGCAAGGGGAGACTGTAAAAGTCTCCTATACAAGTTGGTGCTTGTACATCTGGGAGTTGTAGCTTCCATTCAGTAGGTGCTAAAGAAACAGAGGTAGCATCCTCATCTAGGTTGTAGCTCAGATAAAATAAGAATGTAAAGAGGAGTTGGAGCTTTCCTTTCATTCATAAGAAGAAGAGGTTTTTCCCTTTTGGGTTTCCTCATGAAAAATCATCGTGTCACTGTTTCATTTATGTGATTGTATATTTATTGGTTAAATGTATTACTGCAAGTTAAATGTTAAAGGCATGATCTATTGATTAATAAGTAATCTTCTTATAAAATGAAAGAAATTTTATACAACTGATTCACCCCCCCCCTCAATTGACTTATAGTGTTCAACAAACTTCTCACTGAAATAGGCAACATGTCTATTATCCTGGCTAAAAACTACTCCAATTGCAACTCCACTTGCATCAAATCTTACCTGAAATGTCTTTTCAAAATTCAGCAAGACCATAAATGGTCCTTCTGTTATTTTCTCCTTCAGTATATTGAAGCTCCTCTTATCTTCCTCTGTCCACTTAAAAGACTTGTGATTATTCTTCACTGTATCCATCATTGGCGAAAAAATTCCACTGAAGTCTCTAATGAACTTCCTATAGAAGCTTGTTAATCCATGGAAGCTCCTTACCTCGAATATAGTCTTCGGTGACGACCATTCTTTGATTGCTTTCACCTTCTCTGGATCCATCTTGAGTTCATTAGAAGAGATCACAAAACCCAAGTAAATGAGTTATGTCTTCATAAAAGAGGACTTCTTCAGATTTATCAACAGATTCTCCTGTTGTAGTCTTCTCATCACTAGCATTAGGTGCCTCAAATGCTCCTCTTTAGTCCTGCTAAAGATCAATATATCATCCATATATACAACAACAAACTTGCCAATGAAATATTTCATTATTTCATTCATCAGCCTGATAAAAGTACTCAGGGAATTTATTAATCCAAATGGCATAACAACCCACTCATACAAACCTTCATTTGTCTTAAAGGTTGTCTTCCACTCATCACCTTCTCTCATTCTAATTTGGTGATATCTGTTTTTCAAATCTATCTTAGAAAACAAATTTGCTCCACCTAAACAGTCCATTAAATCATACATTCTTGGTAAAGGAAATCTATACCTGATGGTGATCTTGTTAATGGCTCTTGAGTCTGTACACATTCTCCATCCTCCATTCTTATTTGGACTCAACACAGTTGGTACTGCACATGGACTCAAGATCTCTCTAACCAAACCCTTTTCTAACACTTCATGGACTTGGTTCTTCACTTCCTCATTCTCTCGAGGTGTCAATATCTATGTTTCTTTGTTTGGTAGACTTGCTCCTGGTATCAAGTCAATATGGTGGTTTATAGTTCTGATGGGTGGCAATGAGTTTGGCAGCTCATCCACCACTATTTCAGAAAAATTATCCAACAATTCTTGAAATTCTTCAGGCAAATCATCCATTGAAGTACTTGTAAGGATAACTCTGGGTTTCCTCACCACAACAAGTTGCATCTCCTGTTATTTTTTGACTTCTCTAAGGAGTTCCTTCCCTCTCATGATAAGTATTCTTGTGTTGGCTTCCTCTTTCGCTTTCTTCTCCTCTATTGTCAGCAACATGTGTGTTCTACCATTATTCTCCAAGTTGTATGTATTCTTCCTCCCATCATGGATGACATTCATGTCAAACTGCCATGGTCTTTCCAACAAAATATGGCATACATCCATGGGAATTACATCACACATAATTTCATCTCTATATCCTCCTATCTTAAATTCAACCAAGCATTGTTTAGTAACCATTACTTGGTGTCCTTTCTGCAACCATGAGACTTTGTATGGCTTTGGATGTGTAGTTGTCTCCAGCTCCAATTTCTCCACCATCTCTATGGATACTAAGTTACCAGTGCTCCCACTACCAATTATCACCTTGCATACTTTATCTTTAGTCTTGAAAGTTGTTCGGAAGAGACTATTCCTCTGCACTGGCCTTTCAACTTCTTCCTCTGGTTTTAAGAGAACCTTCCTCAACATCGGGGATCTTCCATCCTCTGCTCTGCTTCAACATCTCTTCGATGTGATTATGAAATGTGAGCTTCACCTCCTCCTTATTTCTTTTTCTTGGGGAATTACCAAGACATGTGTCATGTCTTTCCACAGGCTTAGCATCTTACTTCTCCTCCTCTTCTTCTTCCTCTTCCTCTAGAAGAAATTCTTCCACCACCCTGTCTTCCTTGGGAATTTTCTCCTCTTTCTGAGTGACTGCGTGGTTTTTGATCCTCATCCTTAGGCTTATGTGCCTTGTCATGAGTAACTCCCTTGATTTTTTCTCGGGTTGGGATTTTACCTCTTCCTCATTGGCTTTGTTTTTCTGGCCAACTTCTCCTCTGCCTTCAGTGAAAATTGATAAGAATCCTCCATTGTCTTTACTGACATCATGATGAGATCATCCTATATTTCATATCTCAGGCCATTTATATATCTGGAAACTTTTTCTTCATCTCTCTCTCTTTGTCCAGTTCTGATGTTTTTCCTATAGAAATCCTCTGTGTACTCCTTAACTGTCATCCCCTTTTGTCTTAGGTTATACATCTTCCTGAACAGATTAATTTGATAATCCTTGGGCATGAACTTAGCCTTCAACTTGGCTACCATTCTTTCCCAAATCTTTATCTTCTACTCACCTTTGCTTCTCCTCTCATACTGCAGTTCATCCCACAACAGTGTTGCATGTCCTTTTAGCCTGGTGACAACCTGTTTCACCTTTCTCTCTTCATCAACATCTTCATAGTCGAAATTTTTTTCCATGGATCTTATCCAATCCAACATCTCTTCAACATATAAATTTCCTTCATACATTGGGACCTCTATCTTGGCTCTGCATCCCAATCTAGAAACGTCTCTTAACAAGTGTTCTTTGGCAACATCCTCTCCTTAAACTTCTTTGGCTTCTACCTCTTCTCTCACTGCATCGTTGATGTCTCTAGAATTAGGTGCTCGTCTCTGCACTACCTCCATCACCTCTAATCTTGGACAAAGTTCTCGCATATCCATTTCTACAACTCGATTGGCTAAAGGTGCTTCCACTCGTCTCCTTGGTGGAATTGTGTTGACTGTCAGTCAAACAGAGTACAAATTTGAGTTCTTTTGTCTCCTCTCCTTTGTCTTCTATCTGTAAGAAAAAATTACGCTCTAATACCACTTGATGTAGACCCCCCTTCTCTCCTAAGGGTTGTGCAAACTCCCGGTCTAGGATTGATCAAAAAACTGAGTCTGATTGACTCTTCGGGTCTCTGCTAGACCCCAAACCCACTTACATAGGTCCTTTCTCCAAAGACGTGGGCTGTATGAGACCTATGGATTTATTCCTGAGCATTTTTCAACTTTCATGCCAATTAGGCGCTATCTCTTATTTGGCTAAGCACCTTCTCGCGACCACGACTATGATCACTCACCTAACTCAAAAGGAGTTTCACAATTTTTTGTATCGGGTCTTCACATGTGAGTCACTCTGACTCTCCCGAGCTCCAAAATACAAGAGCCTAGCACGTTCTAGCCCCTCTATTATTCTTGATCGATGTGACCCTTCACTATGACCATGGGCCAATATTCCAAGCACGTCGATATTTCACATATTGGGAACTCTTGATGGGATCCACCTTCATTCTCCCAAGGTCCAAAATTCTGATGCTTCAGATCTAACGGCCCATATCCTCCCTCGATCCAATGGCTCAGATCAAATCACGCTCACTCCTGACACTCGAAATGTCGATATGTCGGGGCGCAAAATCAATGGATTGCGCTCCTCTGGATCTAACGGCCACTATCAAGTCGCGAACTTAGATTTCACGAGTTCCCAGAACTCTTACTTCCGATTTCCCGAGTTGTAAACTCCCAACAAAGCCAGATCTACAGTTCAACTCCCTCCTCCAATCAACGACTATGATATAATCGTGATTTCGCAAGTTGCAAGTTATTATAACTCTGCCTTTGACTTCCCTGAGTCACGAGTCAGAGAAACGTTGATATCTCACCATGTGTCCCCCTTGATGGACGGTTCTAATGATTTCGGGATTTTGTAACCCCGTTCCTTCTATGTAATTTCAAAGCTTATCATTAGTGCACTTTACCTTGATCGGGAGGATACAATTATTTTGTGCTCAGACCGAACAACTGAGATCTTCCCCCGTACGCGCTTACTACTCGTTTTTTGGACACTGATCAGACGGTCCAGATCTTTCTCTCTGAGCTTATGCTTTCTTCGGACTTAGAATATTTTTGAAGGATTCAAAGGATTCGACCTTTGTCCTTCCCGCGAATCCGTTTCTTGGATCTCGTTAACACTTATGAAAAGTGTTATTCCTCCTGAGCTTGGTCTCATGAAGACTTTGACTTCCCATGCACTCCTTGCATTTCAAGGATCTCCATAACTTAGATCCGAAGGATTTCTCGAACATAAATTTCTCTCACCCTCCTGGCGTTCCCCTTTTCTAGTTCTTCGACATCTTACAAAGTCCCTTTGACACTTAGTAAAATCTCGAATATGTGCACTCCTTGCACCAGATATTTACGCAAGGTTTGAATTCTTGTGGATGACTGTGCACACCTTGCACCAATCTCTTTTCACTCCTTGCAAAGGGAAATTTTTGTGCTATATCTTCTGATCTTCAGAATCGAAACAGATCTCATTAACACGCTCCTTGCATTCTGTGTGCACACCTTGCACCACTCGACATAAGAGAATCAATTGAAACTTATCATAACATTCACAGTTCCATATACTCATAATGAAATTTATTCATTCAATTATGAAAACACAATAACAGGGAATTGCAAGCATTGTCCACACCATGAATTGGGTAAATTTTCCTCTGTTATATTCGTAAGTGAAAATGGCTACAACTGAAATAAAAAAAACTGAATAACTCAAAAATCTCCTACTAACTTGCAACTAGACTCATTTGGGCGTACATAACCTCTATTTATCTCAGAGGGCTCTTAGGGTTTCCTGTGATTACTTGTCTACATCAAAACCTAACCTACAACTATCTTAGTCAAGTCGCATTCAAGAGTCGGAGTGGAAACTCTATCTTTGCTTGCGATTTCTCAAGCGTGCCTCAAAAGATTTTTTTCCTGCACTGAGTTAAGGCATACATCAAAATGTCTGCTGCAACTGCTAGTGTTGAGATTCCATAAAGACTCTCAGAAACTGATAGGTCCTGCTCCACGTGCTTTCCAGTGATGCTCCTGCATCAAGACACAACCCACTTCTATGTAAATTGGACACTTGTACTTAACAATTTTTATAAGAACAAGACCATATTCAGATGTGAAAAAATAATTTTAGGTAGTATGGGTGATTGTAGCATCCCCATATAGTAATCCCAAGAATGGGATGGGTAGCCATGATACATGCTCTAGTAACGTAATTTAATTTTTTCATAACATTTAAGAATAAAATTTGAATTTATAGGTAGTTTGGTTTTATTAAAATTTTGAGGTTTTTATACTTTGTAAATAATATTTGAATAAAATTTAGTAGCTTAGTTTTAAAATATCATATGAGTTTGATGTATTTTAGTTTTATAAGGTTTATGTATTGTTTAAATTAGTTTTTATATAGTTTTTGTGTAAATTTTAATTATTTTTAGTGTTAAGTTTTGTTAAATAAAGTTATTATTAAAGTTTATTATAAACTTTTGTATGATTTAGTTTCAAATGGTTTCATTTTTTTTATATAGTTTTAATATAGTGTTATATTAATAAAGTACATATTGTATTACATGATTGATCACGCAATCATGGATTTCGATCAATGGTCCTTTATGAATTACATTCCTCCCCGTATCCTCGACAGGTAACAAAAGGGAGGGGGCAACGTGAAACCCAACCAAGGTTAAAGATTTTATGACATGTCGCACACTCGTTAATTGTGGTACCCCACGTCTATGGTTAGCATAACCATATAGGACCCCCCAAAATCAACCCTGGGTTGACACATGTCTCAGATGGCGACAACATGTGAAAAAGGTGAAAAGTAAACTTTTATTTAAATTTAATTAAATTCTTCACCAATTAAAAGCCACCACACATTCAATTTAAATTAAAAAAAGAGGTAAAGGTAAACTTTGTTGGTTATTGTTGGATTTACGAAAGGTTTTAAATGTCAATAAGACAATCCAATTTATCAACATCATCCGCCATTTCAACTCGAGTACTTTCCAGAGTAAATCCTTCCACGGGTAATTTAAAACCCTTTTCTCCTCCAAATTTTCATTTTCTAATATGGAGTCATCTAAATCAACCAAAATCGAAAAACCACTAACTATACAAGAAGAGGATTTGGTTGATAGAGACAAAGACATTTTCGACCCAGTCCTGTCATTTGATTTGTTTGAAATTCATCAACTAGCTCTCCAAAATTTCAAGGATTTAGTCAACCATTACCATGTTTGGGAATCTGATCTGGATAAAGTTTTAGTTCCCCAAGTGTATGATTTTCCCGAGTTTGTTCTCTGGTGTGATTCAAACTACATTTCCTCTAAAAGAACAATCATTTCCAAAGATGGGTTTGTACTAATTGAGATAACTCCCCAATTGATTTTTGAAATTATAATATGGCCATCAAACCTTGATAGTGAAATGCTAAATGAAACCATATTGGCCAAATGTTTCAATGAATTAAACCCTCGAGATAGAGTTTCCCTATTATAGTCTTATTTGTGCAAGAATATTAATGTTCCCATGGATGATGTTACTCTTAAATCTAGCCCGTTTCCTGAAATTCTGAGGCAAATTATTTCCATGATTTATGCAATTTTAGGAAATGATAATGACCTTGTGGTTGATGAGTTCATGTTGGGATGTCAATTTTTCCATTCACATCCAAACCCTAGATCAAGTTCAACTATGCCCAATTTTTAGCTGATCAAATCCATCATCAACTAGTAGAGTTTGAAACTCTTAGAAGTTCCAGATATCAATCCTACCTTGTTCACCTCTTTTTTTTTATCAAGCCATTGATTTTTCACATCTTGGATTGAAAATTGAATATGAGATTGGTAACATGGTCTTAGTGATTCATTGGACCTCTCTAATTAAGAAAAAGACTTTGGATGTTGGATTCACATAATATGTTGACCAATTCATGTCAAAGGCTTATCAGATCATTCATGATGAGATTCCTCCTAGAGTCTTTCAAGAATGTAAAAAGTTATTACAACCGAGTCCAAACAAGAAAGTAGGAATGGTACATTTTTTAGAATTACACTAAAATTACAGTCTATGGCTTTGAACTTCAACCTTTTCTTTTACCTATTTTCCCGACTCCCATAATATTTGCACTGGAACACATTAGGAAGAGACTAAATTCAGATCACATTCATTTTGTGTCAAGAAAATACAAGGCCAATTTTAAATTGAAAAAATAGGTAGGACCTTTTATTTTCAATACCAGATCATTCTTGCAGGTAAAAACAGGGTTTCTCTCAGATATGGGATTTCAACAGGGAGAAGCATGGATGTATTATCCTCATGTTTTAATTTCCTTAAAAAGGATTACACATGGACAAACACCTTATCATCACCAACAAAAGACACAATTGGAAATGCTAGCAAACCAGAATGATTGGGACGATGTGCAGAGAATTTTCCAAATCCAGGGAAAAAATCTAGACCAATCTTCAAAATCTCCAGTTACAACCCCTCAAAAGTTAGATACAATTTATAAGCAAAATAATACATGATTATCTTAAAAAATAACAGAGATTCAAGAAGAAAGATCAACAAAAAGGAAGAAAACAAATGTACTTGATGAAGCAGAAGATCAATAATTACATAAAGAAGTAACACAAGTGGACAAAGGACATGTTGTGACTGTAGAAGTATCATCATCAAAGAATCCCAATAATACAGAGGTTCAAAGTGAAAGAGAATCAATGAGTACAAATCAAAAAAAGAAGATCGATCATGTTCATCACTTCATGGATATCGGTAAAATGGGTTCAAAGATTAAACAAAACATTCCACCTAAGATATTTGATCAAGAGAAATCTCATACTAGAATGTCTTTTGTTGTGGATTATGAAAAAGGTAGCCTAAATGTAGTAGTAATAGATCCAAAAGAGAAAAAGAAGGTCACAAAGGTGTCCATCGATCTTGATGCAATTCACCCACTAGATAAAATGGATCTGCATAGACAAACCGGAGAGATGTTAAATAGAAATATAATGATATCCACTCTTGGAATCTAAAAACTCTAATCCATAAACGAAAAGATTAGAGAGTAGCTCAAAAATGAAAAGTTATCCAAGAGGACTAAACATATAAGAGTGAAAGAATTGGAACAATGGGTGATGGACTTGGGAGGTAATCCCCGAGATGAAGCATTTGTGCAAGATCTGATGAAAACAACGGATAAAGAGATCTAGGCACTAAAGAAAAGGCTCAAAATCCCTATAATTGAACATGTCCAGACACCTGATTTACAAGTTATCCATGTAGAAAAGGAGAAACTTCTAAAGAAAAGGTACAAATCAGAGAGCAGATTGAATTGTATGAGAAACAGATTGAAATTCTAAAAGGTGGGTCATCTTCATCTCAATCAATAGAGTTAGCAAATCCAAAAACTGGATTATCGAAAGCATTAGTAGGCTTGAATCTGATGGGAGTTTAAATTGAAAAGATGAAGAAAACAATTTCAACACAACAAGAAGAAATGAAAGATAAAGATAAAGTGATTGAAGAATACCATAAGCTAAAATCTAAGATGCAAATAGACATGGAATAAATGAAGGATGGGTTTTCTAGAAAAACATATTTGATAGGATCTAGACACATTATCTGGGATGAAATCATTGTTGAAGTTTCCAAGATTTGGAATTGCTTCAAAATAGTTGATGAAGAAATCATTTCAATAGATGAAGTAGATGGCATTATAAAGAAAACATTCCAAGAATTAGGAACCAGACCTTAGGTTTCTACCAGAGTTATCAAGTTCCTCAATTCCAATTCCAGTGAAGTATCGGAAAGTAAAGGTGTCAAGGATAGAACTATGATGGTGATAGAAGCTAAAAATATTTTCACCAATTTTGTTTTACTTCAACAAGCTCAGAACAAATGTATATCAGTGAAGAGAAACATTGAGTCATTCACAAATAAATTTGAAAATATAGTAAAAATGGGACATCCATCAACATGGGATGAAAAATGGAAGCTTCTATCCTATGAAAGTTATAGAAATAATTTATTCATAATAAGAGAAAGTGAAGAAAATTTCAAAGGAATGATTGATAATTTGAGAGGACATACTATTATAGATTTACTAATAGATGACCTCTATCTTCTATGGAAAATGGAAAATTTATTTTCAAGTCCTCTCGTATATGATAAATACACTAAGATAGACATCACATACAAGGAAATTAAGTCGTTCAACTATCCAGAAGGTCAAATGTGGAAGCTTCTCCTCCAACCGTTGACTCAATGAGTCATCAAGATAGTTGCATAAAATTAGCAATTCGAATGGTTATCTTCCAGATATTCCTATTTTTAGGAGTCAAATATCTTTTTGTATACAAAAGGATGAGAAATAGGATCTAACAAGCACTTTGGGTTACAATATAATTTGTATAATTTTTTAAGAAAACTCAATGTAAAGGGGGATTTTTTGGCCTGAGAAAAGACATATCTTTAATAAATTTTTGCAATCTTTGAGTGATTCAAAATTTCTATGTCTAAGTTCATGTGATTCTTTTTCCCGATGTTTTCTCCATGTTTATAAATTCCTCTTAAATGTACCTATTTCCATAACTGTGATAACTTAGTACAACAACTACTATTACAAATTGAAAAGGTATCATTAAAGCTACAAATTTATTAGATATATTGTGAGTATTGATTAGACCTGTACTTCATTCATTTTACCTGGTGAATAGAAAAGAATTGTTCATTTTTGTTCATTTATATTTTTGGTTCAAATACATGATTTTTTATAATTTCTTTTGTTTTAAAGATAAAATAATACTTATCAAAAGACACATTGCTTTACATTCATTTTTTTTTCCTCACTTAGTCTTTCATTCATTAAAATATTTAATTTTCTGAAACATATAAATTCTTCCTTCAAATCTTGATCTTTAAGCATTAAAGATTAGTAATTAAGGCCTGAGGTAAATCAACAAAACACTCTATCTTAGGATAGACCAACTTAAACAAAATCAATCAAATTCAAATGGATTCATTGGCATAGTTTCCTAGACAAAAGCATTCCAAGGGTTACAACATTTATTTTGGCACCGTTGTCAGGGACCAAATTAAATAAATTTTATTTTCCCTGGGTGAACGATAGGAAAACCTACTCATTTATGGTGAAAAAGAGTAAGGAAGGATATGATATTTCACTTGAAGACTCCAATTTTCAATCTTGGCATCAGGAAATAAAAATACTAGGGCTAACCTAGACCCAAAGAAGACATCACCAATAGCAGACCCAAAAAAACTATTGTCTAAGATAAATCCCAGGAAAATACCTACAACACCTTCTACTATACCTTCTACAGCTAAATCATCTCCTTCCATAGATCCTAAATCAAAAGGAAAATATTCCATTCCCTTGGAATATTATTCAAAATATTTTACCACAAGTTCCCCTAAACTTTCTATCCTAATTTCCCCTAAATAATCTCTTCCAAATTCTCCAAAAGTTCCACATGAATTTCTTGTAAGTGAATCTATTGAAACTTTTCCTGAACATTATATTTCTCTATCCCTTAATAGCTCTCCTATAACATCTCAAATTTTTTCTCCTTCAAATTCTTCAAAACCTTCCCCTGTGACTTCTCCAAGGAACCTTCCCAAAGTTCCTATACAAGAAGAGGAATTTAAAGTTTTCTTCAACCCACTCACTCCTGAGAAATTACAATTGTTAATTGATCATCTAGTAATGGAAGGAAATATTCCTCCATGACAACCACCACAACAACCACGATAATAACCACCTCCTAGGATCTTCAATAAAGCAGTTTCTAGATATGCACCTTTAAAGCTTCCCATAAATATACATAATTTTCATGATAATTATCTAAAACAATTTCCTAAATTTAATGGGGAAGATGAGATCACATCTCTAGAACATTCATTAGCCTTTGATTATTTCAGAGACAATCAAGGTCTTGAACATGAAGATGTTTATATGAGGATATTTGTTCAAACTTTTGAAGGTGAGGTGAGGACATGGTTTAAAGGGTTACCTCCTAATTCCATAGATTATTGGGATTCTCTTGAATCAACTTTCCTTAGGAAATGGCATGAAAATAAGGTTCATTTATATTTCTTGACTAAGTTTGGGAGTTTAAAAAGGAAAGATAATGAATCTGTACCATATTTCATTAAAATATTTAACAAACTCTATAGTAAAATCCCTGTAGATGTCAAGCCTTCACAACTAGATGCAAAAGTTACTTTTGTTGGTTCCTTTGACCTTGATTTTTCCTTATTTCTTAGAGAGAGAATATCTACTACCTTGATTGGTATGCAAGATGATGTTGTAGAAATTGAATCTAATATGATTTCTTCAGGAAAGGATAGAGTTAGAAGAGACTCAGGAGAAAGAAATAAACTAAAACAAAAGGAGCAAGTTGGTACATCATGAACTAATAAAATCCAAGAGGATAAAATCAAAGAAATGTCTAGGATCATTAAATATTTATCAAATAAGTTAGCTAGAATGGAAACTGAGAGAAGAATCCCTGATAATAGAAATTCAAATCAGTTTAGAAGGTCTTTCAACCCTTCTCAAGTTTTGCAGAGAGAAAGAAGAAATGAGGATCAACCCATACAGGCACCTATAAAAAATGAAAATCTGGTTGATAACCTTGTCGAGGAAGAATTTGAAGATATTGATGAGGAAATAAATATGATGGAAGGGGATATTTTTGATATGCATCTGACTCAAGAGGAATATGATAAACCCATAAGTTTTAATTCATATTTTAATGAATATGATAACAATAATCACATTGATTCTTCATCATCTCAATATACGATTTTCTCAAATGCCTTGAAAGCTTAACTTCATAGAAAATATGACCTTAGACCAAGGACAACTATCAATGAAACTAAAATAAACAATCAAGGTCAATGAGATAAAATGAAAAATAAATATAAAGGAAAGGAAAAATCAGTTTCAAAACAAAAACTTGATCAACAGGAAGCTAATAAAACAAATGAAAAATATAAATAAACTGAGAAAATAAGCAGTTCTTTCAATCTCGAAAATGAATTGAATAAGATCAGAATTCCTATTCCTTTGTTGAAAATTGCAAAAAAACATGTTTATCGAAAATAAGTGATGAAAATGATTGATTGTTCCATTGCAACAACTGAACCTGATACATTAAATATCGAGGTTTGAATATATTTTAATATCTTTGTTTTTTTAAAATAAAATATAATTTGAAATAAATATTTACTATTGTACGCCACCAACTTTGTGACATCTTAATTAATTCTTAGTAATTTAAAGGTTAACATAAACATATTTTAATACAATACACCATAAATTTGATATAATAAACGATAAATACGACAATGCAAATATATCAAAAGAACATCTTATGCTTGTACATCTATTTAATGTATTTTTAATATGGTGGTTGTAAATGGTTGTTAGCGTTTCATATCCAACATAATTATAAAATGAAGGGGAAAAAAATGATAATTGTAAGTTATAGATACCCATAATAAAAGGAAAAAACCACAATATAAATGTGCAAACAAATCATTCTTCGCTGCCATGACCATGCTTATCTTCCTCGCTTGGCATTGTAACATTGTTGTTCTCAAGTCCCCGAGGTGTAGGACAGTCGGTGACCGAGTGTGTTGTTAAGCCACTCTGTGTTGTTAAAGTCACCAATTCGAAACCTGCGGGGACAAAAAATCCAACCATGTTAAGGGTTGGTGTGGCTCAGGCCAGGTGCGATCCCCGGGTGATTTTGACGACTTAGATGCCCCTGAGTCACGGTTTCTCAAGCCACATGTCAATCGCGTAGCCAACAGGTCCTGCACAAATTAACAAACAAAAAAAACATTGTTGTTCTCAAAAATATATTTATATCTCAAATCATGTCTTAGTATGAACCACCAATCCCCATCTAACACATCTAGGTAAAAAAAACTTGGTTGCAATGTTTTGGGAAAACATAAGGCTCCTTACTTTCAACCCACATTTTTTTAGAGTTAATACATATTATCCCACTATCATGATCTTAATTTACATTTCTCTAGTTGAAGGTATCCCACCACTTGCAACAAAAAATAACACATTGAAATGATGAGAATTCCACTTGCATGATGTCTTGCATCTTTCAAATGTAACCTAACTTCCCCTCTATCAGGTTTTCATCACAGTGGCTAGCATGACTAGATTGGTCGAACTCAACCTCCACTTCAAAATCTTGTGTGATGTTTCCTTCATTAACATACTCAGTGCGAAAATAATGTCCATATGCCCACATAGATGGGATGAAATGCACCTGTAAAAATGCAAACAAAGGAAAATGTCATATGTATAATAACTGAAGCATTAATTAAAACATAATATGTGTTACAATTGAAATGTGCAATATTATAAATAGAATGTGGTACTCAGATAGGTTATTACAGACTTGTTCCACCCGATCCCTATGTTTAGTGCATCGAGATCTTCTCTGCATGGGTTACTACTAGAAACCACATATTTCTCTTGTATCTAGTCAGCCACCAAACTGTTGAGACATATTTTTGGAATATTTTTATTTAAATGACCGGGATAAGGCATGTTTCTACCATTCAACCATTTGAATGCTTTATTGTCACTATCCCATTTCCTTCTTTTCTTTCCATACAATGCGACCCATGCCCGATTTTCCTCCACACTGTATAGAGAAAATTTATTGATGGCATCCATTTCTAAATTCATCGATGTATAAAAAAATTCAAATTGAATAGCATGAGATCAAATATATATTATCAACTTAAAGAACAATTTTTTTAATGACATCAAAATTTATAAATTCACATATATATAAAAGAATTCAAAAAAATAGCATGGGGTGAAATATATGTTATCAAATTCAATTATTATAATTTCTCTGTATTAAATTGACAAAATATAACTAACTAACTCTTTATCAAGAACCTTTTTGTTGTTCGTTTTGAGTATCTCCCCTTCCCTTTTCTCCTCATCTTGATGGTCTTCCCAAATGAATGCCCCTTCTATGTCATCAATTTTCTTGATGTACTCACTAGAATAATAGAATGGATCATATACTATGCACCCCTCTACCATAGATCCCTTCAGTTTTTCCCTTTGTCAAACAAACCCCTTCAATTTCTCCATGTACCTCTCTAACAAGAACATCTAATGAAATGAGAGAAACCCATCTAATTCGACCTCATAAAGTAGGTAAAGTAGAAGATGGCCTTGCAAGCCCATACAACTCATGGGCAGTTCCTTCTCAAACGCAAAAACAATCTCAGTTATCTCTCGATGCCACTATGGAATGTTATCCATATGAATCTCCCTTGATGTGATCCAATGTACAAATGCATATAATTTTGATATGGCATGTCATAGGTCTTGGGGGAAGTAATGGTTCACACAACCACACACGAGAAAATGATAGTGACACTACAAACTAGACACACGCATCATTAATTTCCATAAAACTGTGAGTGCATAGAATATTTTTATCAACATCAATATAGAAGAAGAATCATGTATTCAACATACATACCCTTAGAAAGTTCAGATGATCATGTGATTTCAACCCCAACAATTTCTCATATACATTGAAGCAACATCGTAGAGTCAACCCATATAAAGAAGGTTCCTTCACACCTAATATAACATCCTTCACCATAGAAATATCATATTTCTTCAAAATCCATGGGACATCACCTTCTTTAAAATACCGGGAGGGACTAGCCTCTCCTCTAGTTTCATTTATTGGAAAATGTCTCTTTTTAGTATTCGAAGAAATAGGATATCTTCTAACAACCAATGTGTCATTTTTATTCCATGATATGTGTCTCTATAAATAATATGATTTTTTTTTAATATATGCATGGGATATAGTAAGTGGCCAATCTTAAGATGTTCCCAATATGGAAGCTCATAAAATACATATTTTATTTTCATCCCAATGGGCATTTTCTCAACATAGGTGTCAAAATATCCAAGATCATCGAACATAGGTTCCCCATTTGAATCAAACAGTTATACCATTTCCTTCTCCTTATCTGTGTCATATGCTTTATTCCAATATACCGATGACATTATTTCAAGTCTACAATTTCTCTCTAGTTTACCATTGAAAGTAGATGTAACTCTTCTATAAGGGTGGTCTTATTGGAGGAATACCCTCGAACAATCATACACCAACTTTCATAGGTGGTTGGAACACCTAGCCTTTATAGAAGGTCCACAACATTTACATCCATGATACCCTTTTGTCACAATACCTAAGATTTTACCGTATACATATTATGTCAGTGTAAAAAATATAGTTTCACCAAATGAAGTATGCCAAATAAAATTACAGATGTAAACAAATCGATGAAGATGCTTACCAAAGAAAACTCCTAGTCTTGAATAATCATGTATGGTGTATGCACATATGCCATATAAGGTAAAATAAATCTCCATTGGGATGGGTCTTGATACATCATATACATATATCCCTTTCCATAATTGCTTAAACTCATCGATCAATGATTGAAGGTAGGAATCTATTCTCTTCACTTCTCTTCTACCTAGGACTGTAAGAGCCAACATAAGATGTTCATTCTTCATGGACAACCATGGCGGGATATTTTTATTGATCACTACCACTAGGAAAATAGAATAGTTGATGTTTTGGATAAAATACAGGTTAAATCCATCCACATATATGCTCAATCAAAGGCTTCATAATTCATCCTTGAATTTATCAAGCCATGTATCCTCTATATGCTTCATGGATATTGAATCTGTTGGGATTCACATAACTCCTGGCTCACTTCTATGTGAGGCTTGACACCCCTGAAACATGGCTAATTGTCTGCAACAAAAGAGAGTTTGAATCCTTGGAATTATAGGCACATGCCTCAATATCTTATGATGAGGGCCATGTGCCTTACCCTTGTTTTTTATTTATGATACCTCTGATGTACACATTCTGAAAATATGTCTTTGTCTGCATATTCATTTGTGTATGGAATACAATCATTCGAACATGCATGGTATGATATGTACTCAACACCCAAAATTTTCATCATTTTCTTTGCCTCTACACAATTATTAGAAAATATATTATCACTCAAAAGTACCTTATATTTGAGTAAATTGGAATTAGTGGACAATATAAATTTACAATGTCATTAAGCATGAATAAAATTAACCCTTTCTTTCTTCATTGTGTGAGAAGATTCCTTAAAAATTTGGAGCTAGGGAATTTAGAGAATTTAGGGAGTTGTAGCTTCCTTTAGGTTGGATCTTGTAAATAGGAGGTCGTATCCTCCTTCTAGTTGTAGCTTAAGAATTGGGAAGTTTGTGCTTCCAATGAATGTATTATTTTGATATATAAGAAAATAATTTTTTAGTTTTCTCCCATTAGGGTTTCCATGTAAGTTCTTGTGTACCGTGGTTATGTGGATGTCTAGTCTTCTCTGTTGATTTATACTTCTCATGATATATTTATGATATATTGTTGATGATGTTAATGATTACATATTGTGGTTATAAATGATAATAAAGTGCTCATACTGATTCAACCCCCTCTCTTAGTATTCCAACAATTGGTATCAATGCAGGTTCTTCAAGAAACAGTTTAACCATTGGAAGGAGATAATGTAATACACTAATATTGGAGCACCAAAGATTGATGGACATAACTATGCCTTTTGGAATAAAAGGATGCAAATATTTTTGCAGGCACATGGATTTGATGTTTGGCAGTCAATAGTAGACAGATATGCATCTCTATCCACTCCCCCAACTAACAAAAGTGGAAATAAACTCAGTGAAAACAACTAAAGGATAAAGGAACCATTTGAACAGTCTGGATGATTCAATATTTTTCAAAGTTATGCATTGCAAGCATTAGCACTAGGAGTCACGCTTATACTGATACAAGTGCAGGCCTAGTACCCATCAAAATTTAAAGATAAGTGTTTATAATAAGGTGGAAAATGGATGGAAAAAACTCAGAAATACAGTCAATCACAAATAACTCCACACAATATATACCAGCAAATAAGGCCTTGAATAAATTCAGATTAGATTTAAGAGATAAGGTGAGTAGGTGGAAGAGTTAATAAGAAAAATGTAAAATGCCTATCATCTACATCAGGTAGTATTGATACACATATGAAGAAAACTCTTTGAAACATGAAATTCTCATAATCAAAGAGAAAAATATGATATGTTTGTAAACATTATCACAACATATCATCCATTGTAGCACACATACAATTCATCCAAAATAATCTTTCAATGGACTGTAATCAGAATTAGATAGCAACAAGATGATAAGAAACAAGACTAAGTTCCATTTTCCAAAGTGTCTTAGGTCTGGTACATACAGAAAGAGGTACTCTCTGCTACATAAACAATATCAAAAATATGATGCCTCTCTCACACCATTCGAACAACTCTTAGGTCTTACAATGCTCATCTTATATCCTAGATTGTCATTGACAACTTTAAAATTTGAATAACAACTCCTTCATATGATTCATGTGCCTAAAGGTAGTGTGGAAAGAACTATACAACACAAATAAAATAGAATGTTATATTTAGGGATGATGTTGGCAACATTTGCAACATCTTGTTAAAGGATGATGAGGTGACCATTTAAGTGCATTTTCCTTTGGCAGGTGGCCTCCCAACTTGCAAGTGATCTTCAAAAATTGATACGCATCCATATTTACACATGTAATTTGTTACTCCCTCTAAAAACTCCAAAACATGAGTTCACAGTGCCTTTCTGAAACAACCAGTTCACAACGTCAGGCACTGTGAACTTTCCTGTAGTGGCTTGTTTGATTTTACAAAAAATAAAACATCTAAAAACTACCTCAAGTGTCCCAAAATGTTGTAGCAAATTCATTATCTTGGTATATGATTAGAATAAGACATCAAAGTATATCATCATGGTTTACAAAACATATCCATCCTCAAAAAGTTGTAAAAATGCATAAAACAAGAAACTTGACCAAAACTGATATTGGTTATGGAGGTTCAACGTCTTTATTTTTTAACTCTAGAGCTTCTCCTAGTAGAAATCTTAGCCAACATGTCCATATCTCTCTTGGAAAACTCTTCTTTAAAATCATGTAGTTGTGCCTTTAGCTTTCTGATTTGAGCTTGATGAGATCTGTTTTTTCTGTAGAGATTTTTGAGCTGCCCGTGGAGGGGCAGAAATATTTTGGCTAAAAATATTGCCTTGTCAATGGTCTCATGGTGCATTCCCATTACTCCCTTGATATTCTTCCTTGAATCTAAGTCTTCTTTATTTAGTTTATCAACCTCAACCCTTCATTCAAAAAGTTGTATTTTTATCCTCTTGAAAGTGGGATTGCTTTTCTCTTGAGGAGTAGCGATATCAATAATTTCAATGGGTTGCTCAAAATATTTGGATTTACCTTTCCTCTGAGATGAAATTTCTTCTACATCATCATTCTCAATAACATTTTTCTTGGCATTTTCTCTAGTAAAAGGCCTCCTAGGCTTAACCCTGTCTGCAACAATAGGTGAAGGAAACACAAATCTTCCTCTTGGGCCTATGGATTTTCTTGAAGGAACCTCCATAGGAGTGGGATCTATCATGGGTGAAGATTCCCTATGTGAAGGTTGTGAATTCCCTCCTACTTTTGTTTCATTTGTGGCTCTGTCATTTGTATCAGTCATATCACCACTTTTTTTCTTGCTAACCTCTGAACACATAGTCCTTTAAACATGAGTAGGACTTTGTATCTTGGACTGTGGAGTGGGGGGGAAATCTAGCTGAAAGTGTGACAGAGTGAGGAATGTTTCCCACTCAGTTTTTGTATTTATCAACTCTTCCATCACCAAAATTTTAATAAGTCTAGAGTGAAAGACACTAGTTTCTACTTTCTTAGACTTGGCTTGAACTATGCCAACCATCTTATCAATCCTTCTAAAGAGGTAAAAAGGGAGGTTCATTGCTTCTTTCCCTGTGAAGTGTAATAGTATCCTGATGTGGTATTGGTATGCCATGTTAAATCTCCCCTCACATGTGAAATACCTTTGGATAAACTTCAACATATTATCAAATCCTTGAAGCATGTGGCTTCTTGATACCCCTTTGTACAAGTTTTCCCCCTGACACTCTTGCTTAAGAAATTCCTTGGAGAAGGAAGCATTTAATGACATTTCCTTGAACCACTTTTCTCCAGTATTCGGTATATTTGTTGCAACAGAGATGGACAGTTATGAAACTTCAAATTTTAACATCCTCACTCTATTTTTAGTCCCATTGAAGTTGAGTGAAAATTCTCTGGCTACCTGTGGATGCCCCCTCTACATATTTTGACATAAATCGATGCAACCTACCCTCTGAAAGGCTTCCCTGATTAAAGGCTCAAAGTCAAGGAGTTGCATGTCATAGGTGTAAGTTTTAAACCTGCGAAGTAAAGCAATGCATATAGATTCTTAAGCAATACAAAAATTAATCAATGGCTCATACACAGAGTACACATAGATTTTTACCGGAAACCCTCAACCGAGAAAACCTTTCTTATTTTCATTATATCGAATTTCACCATTCGCCATACAATATATACAATGTTTTTAGGTATTTCGTAGATACCAAAACCCTAATCCCTTAATCTGGGATTAATTTACAAATCAGCTAAAAATAGCAAAGAATCTGACGCAGTTGTCGTATCTAACGCACCCACACACACACACACATGCAAAGAATATAACACATACCCAACATTCTCCCACTTGTTGTTTTCTTTGCATCCAGAGGTCCAGGGGATTATATAGTCAACAATCCAGGGCAGCAATGCCCATTGTTACTCTACACCAAGAGAACTTTTATGTGCTTACAGACTTTGTCAATGAATCTGCAGCATTCTTCAAAGTGTCAACCTTTTCCAACAACACCTTCTTTTCCTCAACCATGTCTCTCACAAAGTGATACTGAACATCAATATGCTTTGTCTTCGAATGATAAG
>ML779019.1:378054-402930 GCA_009831015.1 Picea engelmannii | reverse complement strand
CCATACAATATATACAATGTTTTTAGGTATTCCGTAGATACCAAAACCCTAATCCCTTAATCTGGGATTAATTTACAAATCAGCTAAAAATAGCAAAAACCCGCCGGGAAAAAAATATTCTTAACATAAGAAAAAAATCAGGGTCAAAGGCACTAGAGCATGTTATTTTGGCAGAAGTTTCAGTAGGATTCATATCAATAGGGATTTTATTATACATTTTGTTAAACCTTTTTGAAAAGTCTGATACTGATTCACCTTATTTTCTTTTGAGAGCCCCGAATTCTGTAATATAATATAAAAATCCTTATTGTCACACCAATGCATTAAAAATGCATCATCTGGGGCTTCAATCCAAGCAATTGATATAGGAGGTAAACTCCCAAACCATTTTTTGGCTTCACCATCAAGACTTTGTACAAAAACTCTCATCCAAACATCCTCATTCTCAATATTTATATTATCAACATAGATGTAAAATGCTACAAGGTGTTCTTCTGCAGTGACGTCCTCTTCTCCTATGAACTTGGGCATGTACTTTAGGTAATATCCTATTGGGAGATAATTCATAGGGTGGGGAGGCACCAAAGGGTCATACCTAGTAGCCAAAAATTGCATCCATTTTATTCTGAGGAGGATTAGCCCCTGCCATTTGATTAGGCAAAGGTGGATTATGAATTCTAGGGGAAGTAGGAGGTGATTTGACAAGTAATTATGCAATTTGTATATCATGTATTTTGGGAAAAGGAAGAGTATAAGATGAAGGAGTTTCAAACTTAACAAAAAGTGGTTCGGTCTTGTATGTGGATGGGGTAAAATAAAGAGGAACTGAGGTTCCTTCTTCTTTGGTCAAAACAAATTTGAAAGACTAGAGAGAAGGAGAACCTAAGAGAGGAAAATCTTCCACACTCTCAAGCCTAAACCAATTTAAAACTTCAGGGGATGCAAGAACATCAATTTTTTCAAGACTTTCTTCTTTCATTTGAGGAGAAAAACATGAATATTCTACATGGACATCTCCTAGTTTAGAATTTACACAAGTTTCAACAATAGGAAAATGAGAAATATGAGAAAAAACAATTGGTGTAGGGAAAGCAAAGTCAGGTAAATTTCTAGAAGTACCTGAGTATTTGGAAGAGGAATCTCCTTACAAAACTTTTCCCTTATTTAATATATTTTTTAGATCAGGTTCAAGTGCAACCAGAGGTGGCTGTAGATTCAACCTCGTATGTCTACCTTTGGGAGCTACAACTGAACTTTGGAGTTGCCAAGTGAAATCTACAGTCTTTTGTTTACTGATTATTGTGCACCATCAAAATTATTAATTTGTCTTGTTGTACAACCTAGGGAAATGTCTTCAATCCATTCCCTGAAAACGACGCCAAAAATGTTAGCACTAAGATTCACACTTAGATTGTTGTAAGTGCAAGCCCCATACCCATAAAAATGTAAATATACAGGTTTATAATAAGGTGGCAAATGGAAGGAAACAACTTAACAAGACAGTCAATCATAGACAACTCCACACAATATATACCAACAAATAAGGCCTTGAATAACTTCAGATCAGATTTAAGAAATAAGGTGAGTAGGCGGAAGACTTAATAAGAAAAACGTTAAATTCCTATCATCTACATTAGGTAGTATTGACACACATATGAAGAAAACTCTCTGAAACAAGAACTTCTCATAATCAAAGAGAAAACTATGATATATTTGTAAACAATATCACAACAGATCTTCCATTGCGACAAAGATACAATTCCACCAAGAGAATATTTCAATGGAATGTAATCAGAATTAGATAACAACAATATGATAAGAACCAAGAGCGATTTCCATTATCCAAACTATCTTAGGTTTGGTACATACAACAGAAGGTACTCTCTGCTACATAAACAATATTAAAAATATGAGTCCTCTCTCACACCATTCGATCCTCTCTTAGGTATTACAATGCTCATATTATATCGTATATTGTCATTGAAAACTTTACAATTCGGATAACAACTCCTTCATACGATTCATGTGCCTAAATTTGGCATGGTTACAACTATAAAAAATAAATAAAATACAATGCTATATTTTAGGATGATGTTGGCAACATTTGCAACATCTTATTAAAGGCTGATGAGGTGTCCATTTAAGTGCATTTTCCTTTGGCAGGTGGTCTCCCAGCTCACAAATGATCTTCAAAACCTGATACACATCCATATTGACACCTTACATTTGTTAATCCCTCCAAAAAATCCAAAACATGAGTTCACAATGCTAGGCACTGCGAACTTTCCTGTAGTGGCTTGCTTGATTTTAGAAAGGCTTAAAACGTCCAAAAATTTCCTCAAGTGTCACAAAATGTTGTAACAACTTTATGATCTTGGTATATGACTAGAAAAAACAATCCAAGTAGCTCATTATGGTTTACAAAATATATCCATCCTCAAAAATTTGTAAAAATGCGTAAAACATGAAACTTGACCAAAACTCATATTGGTTATGGAGGTTCAACATCTTCATTTTTAACTCTGGAGCTTCTCCTAGTAGAAACCTTTGCCAACATGTCCATATTTATCTTGGCAAACTCTTCTTTAAAATACTTTAGTTATTCCTTTAGCTTTCTGATTTGAGCCTGATGAGATGTGTTTTGTCTGTAGATATTTCTGAGCTGCCTGTGGAGGGGAATACATATTTTGGCTAAAAATATTTCCTTTTCAACGGTCTCATGGTACAGTCCCATCACTCACTTGATCTTATTACTTGAATATAAGTCTTCTTTATTTATTTTATCAGCCTCATCCCTTGCTTCTTTAAGTTTTCTTTTGAGCCTCTTGAAAGTGGTATTTCTTTCCTCTTGAGGAGTACTCATATCAACAATTTCAATGGGTTTTTCAAAAGATTTGGATTTACCTTTACTCTAGCTGAAATTTCTTCTACATCATCCTTCTCAAGAACATTTTTCTTGGTTGATTCTCTATTAAAAGAACTCCTAGTCTTAAACATGTCTGCAACAAGAAGTGAAGGAAATGCAAGCTTTGTTCCTCTCATTCCTATGAATTTGCTTGAAGGAACCTCCATAGGAGTGGGATCTACCATGGGTGAAGCTTCCCTATGTGAAGGTTGTGAATGGCCTCCTGCTTCTATTTCATTTGTGAATCTGTCATAACACCTCTTTTCTTTTTGCTAACCTATGAACACACAATCCTTTCAACATGAGTAGGACTTTGTTTCTTTGACTATGGAGCGGGGGAAACATTTAGCTGAAAGTGTGATGAAGTGAGGAATGTTTCCTACTCAATATTTTTCTTTCTCAACTCTTCCATCACCAAAATTTTAGTAAGGCCATAGTGAATGAAGCTAGTGTCTACTTTCTTAGACTTTTCTTGAACTTTGTAAGACATCTTACCAATGCTTCTAAAGAAGTAAAAAGGGAGGTTCATTGCTTCTTCCCCTGTGAAGTGTAATAATATCCTGATGTGGTATTGGTATACCATGTTAAATCTCCCCTCATAGGTGAAATACCTTTGGATAACCTTCAACATCTTATCAAAACCTTGAAGCATGTGGCTTCTAGGTACCCCTTTGGACAACTTGTCCCCCTGACACTCTGGCTTAAGAAATT
Source organism: Picea engelmannii (assembly GCA_009831015.1). Taxonomy (NCBI): domain Eukaryota; kingdom Viridiplantae; phylum Streptophyta; class Pinopsida; order Pinales; family Pinaceae; genus Picea; species Picea engelmannii. The sequence goes on along the minus strand of ML779019.1, from coordinate 399,314 downwards.
CTTTGCAGAAGGAAGCATTTAATGAATTTCCTTGAACCACTTTTCTCTGGTGTTGGGTATCTATGTTGCAACAGAGATGGATAGTTCTGAAAATTCAAATTCTAACATCCCCACTCTGGTTTTGGTCCCACTGAATTTGAGTGAAAATTCTCTGGCTACTTCTAGATGTCCCCTTTGCATCTTTTGATAGAAATTGATGCAACCCACTCTCTGAAAGGTTTCTCTGATTAAAGGCTCAGATTCAAGGAGATGCATGTCATATGATTATGTCCTTACAATATCCCCTACGTTGTGAGTTTTCCTATGTTGTTTACTATCCATAACTGTTGTTGGTGTAATTGTTTTCTATGATTTTTACTGACAGCTAGATGTGTGAAAGGAGTGAAAACAAGAAATTAGGGTTTTTTATGACAAAACCTCTTTCAATAGGCGAGATAAGGAAAATCAACTGGAAGCTATAATTAAAAGGAAACAAACTATAAATCTCCGCTAAAACAGGTCTTTTATCAACTTAAACTTGGTTGACATTAATAATGCATACAACTTAAATCCTGCTTCAATCAAATGATCACCACACTTTTCAAAATTGATAGGGGTAAAATTCACTCGTTTAAAGTTGAAATTTCAAAGGTGCAGAAGATGGGTTTTTTGAATAGTGTTGGAACAGAGGATTCACAGTGCTAGAGTAAAAGTTCATAGCTCTGGAGTAACAGTTCACAGTGTTGTGAGGAAATTCAGTGGAACAGGTGAATATTGAACACTGGGAAAGATATATGATATTGAAATATGACCTGATCTTGTGGACAAGGTTCAAAACACCATGGAGATGAATTTGAAAGCAAAAAACAACAAAATTAGGATAGTTTGGATCACCGATGAGTGAAACCAACAAAAAACCCTCTTTTAACTCTTAAACAACATGTAAACTCTCATGGAGTACCTCGTTGACTTGGTCTTGATGCTAATATCATTAAGTTTGAATATGGATGTCTGCAAGCCATCTAACCTCCAACCCTCCTCTTCAACCAATCCATAGCGTTAGTTCACAACGCCTATCTACCATCTCATATCGTCTATCTACCAGTTCACATCGTCTGTTGACCAGTTCGCAGTACCTAATTCAAAAATGAATTGAACACTTTGAGGAAACTATTATAACATCCGATGAAATGATCCTTGAAAAATTGGTTAAAAGATAGTGCTGAAAACAATGAAATATCCTCTTTCATGGTTCTTAAATGCAATGATAACAATTGAATGCGTGAGGTACTTATGAGTACACTGCGAACTCTCGTAGTGAGTTGGCAACACATACAACTGATTTTATTTGACACTTTAGACAGATAGATGGTGGCAAGGGGAATCTTGAGTATAATATGGAGGTGTGACATGTCAAGGTGATGATGCAAAATTCAAAGATGTGACTGATGGGAGTTAATTTACTTTTTCACGATAATCAAAATACATAACCCAAAGACTCTAGACCAAGGTCAAAATAACTTTAGCTTACTAAAATTAAACTTTGAGTTATGATTATAGAAAGAAGACATAAAAAACTATAACTTATGTAACCCTATGACTCAAAAAACAAAACGGAAATGATTTTTTGACCCTTACAAATCTATGTGTTAACAACAAGATTGCAAAGGACCTTTGGGATAAACTTCAAAATATTTATGAATGAGATAACATAGTCAAAGGAGCTAAGATTCAAACCATTAGAAATGATTTTGAGCAACTGAAGATGAAGGAAGATGAAGCCATTGCAGCCTACTTTCTACGGGTTAACGAAACAATAAACACTATTAGAGTGCTAGGAAAAGAATTTGATGAATCAATGGTCGTTAAAAAGGTTCTAAGATCTCTACTGTGAGATTTGATCCTAAGATATCAACCTTGGAGGAAACAATGGATCTTAACAGTTTGAGCATTAATAAGCTACATGGAATATTCACATCTTATGAAACAAGGATAAAAAGATAGAATCCGGTCATGAAGGAAGCAACATTCAAAGCATCCAAGAAGACAAAGAAGCAAAAAAGAAAAAGTCAAAACTAGCTTGCAACTGCAACGATGAAGAAGATGACGAAGTGGTAAACTTCGTAAGGAAGTTAAAAAGAGGAAATTCCAAGTAAAAAGGTATGCTTCCATTGAAATGTTTTAATTGTGATGGTATTGGCCATTTCTCTTCTAAATGTCCTTATGATAAGAATAAAGGTATCAAGGAAGAAGAAGATCCTTAGAAGAAAAAGAAAAATCAAAAGGGAGACAAGAGAAGGAACAAAAATAAATTGTTCAAGAAAAGGTTCTACTGAAAGGAAGACAACTCTTCATCAGACAAAGATGATGATAGTGACAATGATTCAGAAAGAGTACTCTTCATGGCAACAAAATATTATGAAGAATATTACAAAGATTCTGAAGAAGAAGGTGAATTCGATCTCAAAGAAGAATTAATCAGTTCCTTAGAAGAACTAGGGAAATAAAGAAAGAACATCAAGTCACTCGAGGAAGAGTTAAAGAAGAAAGAATGATATCAAAATTCCAACTCAGAAGAAATCGAGTAGATAATCATGAATTTAAAAAGCTAGGTAGAAGAAGACAAAAGGATTGAAGAAACACTCAGAAATTAGTTGGAATAAAAGGAGAAGATGATTGAAAGCTTGGAAGCATAAATAGTCAGCTTAAGAAAATATATTCAAAATAAAGATATGCAACAGAATAGTACCAAAATATTGGATGAGATCAGCAGTAGTCAAAGGCCATACTATGACAAGTCCAGGATAGTATACAACCAGATGCATGCCGAAAAAGGTTCGATCTCCAAGATGACAGACCATGAAGCAGAACAATGCACCTATGCAAAAATATTCATAGGTACTCAAGAATAAAAACATAGAGGAACTAGACCACCTAGAAGATTTAGAACACATAAACAACAATCAACAACATCTCAAGAAGAAGAAGGCTTCATAATAGAAACACCATTCAGAAGGTCCCCTACATCCAGGTATCAAACTATTTTTCTTGGTTTATGTTATTCTTATAACAATTTTGATCATGAAGCTGTAAAATGTAGATCCTATTCCAAAACCATATGAAACTATGAATGTTATTCAAACAATAGTTATCTCAGAAATTCACATGAATCATATAACAAAAATCACAACAATTATGGTTCACTAAGTAATGAAATAGAGTGGTACAAGTGATACAATTTTGGACACATGGCCAAAGATTGTAGACTGATTGTTCCTCCAAATGATCCAAAGAAGAATATCGACAATCATAAATAATAACCACAAAGGATATGGAGAAGAAAGCAGGGTCAATTCAACACTGAAGAATGCTCATTTTATCTACAAGCGCAACACAAGAAAAGTGGGTGGTATGTTTAAAGTGGTTGTTCAAACCATATGACATGTGACAAGAACATGTTTCTGACCCTGAATAGGGAATGAGATGGATCAGTTTCATTTGGAAATGATAACTCATCCAAAATAATAGGTAGAGGGACAATCAAGATTGGAAGAAAATATGACAAGGAAGAATATGTTCTATTGGTTGAAGATATGAAGCACAATATTCTAAGTATCATTCAAATGTGTGATCAAGGACAAATTTTTTTGTTTGAATCAGAAAAATGTGAGATAAGAAAATAAGGATCACACAAATTGGTGGCTACAACTAGAAGAACCCCCAAAAATATATATGCCGTGAATGAGATTGGAAGGGAAAATGTTGCTTAGGAAAGGAAAATGAAAGTCGTCTCTGGCACAGAAGGATGGTTCACATAAAATTTGATAACCTTGTCAAAATTAATTTAAAGAAAGCAGTGAAATAAATGCTTGAGATCTCAAATCCAAGGAAAAAAACCAGGACCAAGTTCAAGTCAAAAGCGTAATCCACAAAAAAAACATTGAAGATTGTACACACTGATATATGTGGAACTACAATAATGAAGGGATTAAATGGAGAACAATAGTTTATGTTAATGGTTGATGACTACACAAGAATTACTACAGTTTTCTTTCTCAAGAAGAAGTAAGAGGCATTTGAAAATTTCAAGATATACAAAAATATGGTTGAAACCAAGATGGATTTGAAAATCAAGTTCTTAATATCAGACAATGGAGGAAAGTTTACATAAAAGGAATTCATGCATTTCTATAGCAAACATGGAATAAAGAGATAGTTCTCGGTAGCAAGGACACCTCATCAAAATGGAGTTGTCGAAAGGAAGAATAGAAAAATATAGGAAATGACCAGAACCATGTTGAAATATTCCAAGTTGAGTGAAATATTTTGGGCACAAGTAGTACATACAAAAGTTTACATAATGAACAAATAAATGCTCAGAAGTAACAATGATAATACTCATTATGAGTTATGGAAAGGAAGACCGGAAAATGTGAAGTATTTGAGAGTATTTGGAAGAAAATGCTATATCAAAAGAGAATATGGAAGGATTGGAAAATTTGACTACCGAGTTGATAAGGGAATATAAGTTGGGTATTCAAGAAAACGAAAAAGAATATAAATGCTTCAATCCAAGACTGAGCAGAATCATGGAAACCATGAATGTAACGGTTGTTGAGACAGATGTATGAAAGGACAAAGAAGGAAGCAAAGACTCGGAAGAGAAGGATGGAGAGGAAGATATAAAAGAAGAAGAAGAGAAGTCAGAAGAATAACAAGAGGAATATGATTAACAAATACCTCCTAATAAACCTCGCCGACGAGTACAGAAAAATCATCGACCAGAACAAATTATTGGGAATAAATATGCAGCAGTTGAAACCCGAAGAATAATACTTTCACCAGAAAAACAACACCTAGCATTGTTATCTATTGTTGAACCAAATTGTTTTTAAGAATCCATGAAGGATGAACACTGGATCAATGCTATGGATGAAGAATTGGATCATATAGAGAAGAATGACACATGGGAACTAGTTCCAAGACCAAAGAACAAGAACGTGATTGGTACAAAGTGGGTTTTCAGGAACAAACTAAATGAGGATGGACAGGTAGCCAGAAACAAAGCAATGCTAGTATGCAAAGGATATTCTCAAATTTAAGGTATAGATTTTGAAGAGACCTTTTCTCTAGTTTCCATAATAGAAGTAATCATATTGATGTTATCCTATGCATGTTCTAAAAGAATCAAGGTATGTCAGATGGATGTAAAATCAACCTTTCTAAATGGAGAATTAAAAGAAGAAGTTTACATCGAACTACCTGAATGGTTTCTACTATCAGAAAAGGAAGGTTATGTATGTAGACTAAATGAAGAATTGTATGGAATCAAGAAGGCCCCCAAAACATGGTATTCAATACTAGATAGGTATCTAAAACAACAAGAATTCAGGAAGGGAAATGCAGATAAAAATATCTACATAAAAGTGGATTGAGACAATATATTGATAATTGAAGTTTATGTAGATGATATTATCTTTGGGAGCGATGATGACAAGATGAGTGAGAGGTTTTCCAAAGACATGCTAAATGAGTTTGAAATTTCTTTGCTTGGTGATTTGAAATTCTTTTTGGGATTACAGATATGTCAGTGTGATAAAGGTATTTTCATCTCCCAGACTAAGTACATCATAGAAATGCGAAAGAAAATTACAATGGAATATTGCAAACCCATAAGTACTCCTATGCAAACCAGTTGCAAGTTGAGAAAGGATGATGAATCTAAGGATGTAGATCAGAGAATCTACAAATCGATGATTGGCATATTAATCTATGTGACAAGGTCAAGACTGGATGTGATGCAAGTACTTGGATATGCTGTGTGATTTCAAACAACACCAAAAGAAGCACATGTTATGGAAGTAAAGGGAATATTCAGATATCTCAAAGAAACATTAGATTTTGGGTTATGGTATCCAAAAGGGAAAGAACTATCTTTGGTCACCTACAAAGATGCAGTTTGGGAAGGAAGCATTGATGATAGAAGAAGTACAAGTGGAGTAGATTTCTACTTAGGAGAGTGTCTCGTATCATGGTGTTGGACATGCATTTTGGATTCAGTGTTCATAAAAATCCTAAGTATGGAGAATATGCGCAACAACAAAATAAAGAAGAGAATAGGTCAAGTAATGGGTCAAGTAGAATAGGGGTTCATTCATGAGGGATGATATGTTCTATTCTATGCTTTTCTATTCCTTAGGAGAGTGAGAGAATAAACTGAGTACGAGGGAGAAAGTCTATGTCTGAGTGGAGAAAGAGAGTTGTAGAGAGAGGCTTGCACTGCAGAGTGGCTAGGAAAGATGAAAACAAAGATATATTGATGTCTTTATTGTAAGCATAGTGCACATCCCAAGAATATTAAAAAAATAAAAATAAAGAAGCCAACCATTATGGATGTAGCCCAAAGTTTGGTGAACCATGTTAACTATTGTGTTTACTTGAATTTTATGTGATTGATCATGAATATTCTCTTTATGCATGTTAGACTAGATTTATCTATTATATGATCACTGCACAATAGTTATGAATGTTACAGTAAATGGGGTATGTTTCAATCTGTAGTATAATGATAATATATACTGAATTCACTAAGCAACCAAGGAAGAATAAATACAGGATAATGCACACATAGCATATAAGTAAGAATGAATAAGATGATCTCCTCACATTCCCTCACTACTGCAGAAACTTGGTTCTTACAGACCCAATAGATGCCTTGGGTGAGACTTCACTTGCATGTTGGTGATGCCAAAAGGGTCGGTGTTTGAATGGTTTTGTTGTTTAAGATAACTTGAACCTAGGGTCTTACAACTGCGCGCCAACAAATGCTTCCATTGTCGAGACCTGGAATTTGTGATTGAGGGAATGTTTTGGAGGCCGAATTAGAAAGAGATCTCATAATGGATATAAGGGAAGGAATGAGAATTTTCTCAAAAAGTGAATAGAAACCTCAGATGAGTGACGAGCAATGGATGCAAAGCTATGTGTACACATAGTTGCATGAGATTTTGTTTGGAAATCTTTCGATTATTCTAACTGAGTGGTTAGAAATATCAATGGAGAATACTGGAAGGTATTGAACCGCAACGCCAAGGAACTCGACTCCTGATTTGAAAGGCAGTTGAAATATGTAAGTAATAAGACCTCTCACGCAATTGATATCTGGTTGGAAAATATATTTGAAGGTTATATTACAGAATTTGTAGTGGATTGTACCTAGTCGTAAAATGTTGCAGAGATGGCTTTATTCAAGTGTGTAATGAAAATGGATCATGATTGCTAAGGGGTTTTGCGCACATAGGGAAATTGAGGGATGAAAAGAGGATTTTCTGAGGTTAGGAAAGAATGAAGGAAGGCATGAAATAAGGGAGGGACTGAGGATGCATAGAACGAAAGAAGTTATATGAGAATAATAAGACAAATTTGGAGTAATGTTCAGTGGAAGAAGGTATAAGAGGTGAAAGACTGGGGCTGAGAAAGGAGCGCTGCACAGTGATCCCGAGGGAAGAGAACCCTGCGCAATCATCCAGATCGTAGAAATATCATACATAGAAGGAGAAGAAGATAATTCTCAGTTCAAACCTATAATAGAAGATTCGGTAAGTCCTACTTAGCCAATATATTATGTCGACTCCATGACCCCGTGTGCATCACCGATATTAGAAATCACATCGAATATTTTTCAAAAGCACTTATAGTTAGCAAGGGAGGACAAAGTAGTAGCAATCACAGCAGTGGAAGAAGTGCATAGATTAATATTCAAATAGAATCTCCTAGGGGAGGTACTACAGAAAGAAACATGGAAGGGGTAGAAAATTCCCTAATATTGCTTGATTTTCAAGGAGTTGGGTCATAGGACCTAGACCAACATCTATTTTTTTGTGAGACAATTTGGGCTGCAAATAATGTCCAAGATGAGGCTATAAACATTTCATAGTTGGAAAAAACATTTCTACGTCACACATTAGTTTGGTACATTAAACTACAGAGAACCACGCTTGCAGGACAAGCCAAGATGTTATCAAAAATTAGAGAAGCATTGTTGAAAGAGTTCAAGAAGCCAAAGTCAGAGTCACAATACATTACAAAGTTGAAGGAAATTAAACAAGTGCAGACTGAATCAGTTTGGATTATGACCAATGTTCTAAGGATTTGATGGGTAGACTAACATTCCATATCCCTAATAAACAACACCAAGAATGGTTTATTGTAGGACTTCTAGCACACATTCACAGGTCATTAATTCAATAGAGGGTTGTGTCACAGCCTGAAGCTTTGGATATTGCAATGAAATTGGAAGCATCCCCTATAGGAGACAATGGAGGGATGCCAAAAGTACATACATAGTTAGCTTCCTTAACAATTCAGCTGGAAGAAATTCATAAATGGGTGGAGAAAAAGGAACAAGTTTTGTGTACTAAGTGTAGGAATGAAGACCACCATAAGGACAAATTCCTGACATTCACATAATATTTGGCAACTGGAGAATCGAATCCATTAATAGGAGGGGGATATTTTGAAATGTGTAATAAATGGGGTCATCATCCGACTAAGTGTCCATTACTACAAAAATATCAGAGTACGCTAAGGAACTTATTTTGCAAATTTTGCAAGTTAGTCAGACACGAGGAGAAGGATTGTCTCACATTCGATTTGATGAAAGAGCGCACTTCAGATATGTACATGATTCAGGAGGAGAATTTTGTGATAGAAATAGGTGGTCCACAGTATAATAATCAAAGAGAATTTAATTAAGGAAACAAAGGAATTTTTGGCAGAGGTTGAGGTAGAGGAAATTTTGGTAGAGGAACAGGACCGATAATATGTTACAATTGTAATCAACTAGAAAACTTATCTCATGACTTCCTGAACCATTGTACAATATTCACATACTATATAGAATTGGACCATGTGACATAATACTATCCTCAAATACTTGAAAAGTGGTAGGAAAGAGGGAATTTGAACCAAAATCCAAGTCAGAATGTACATAAGATATCAGCTGAGACATGCAAGGAAGGACCTAGGATAATAATTGTTATGCACAAAGGAACTAGAACAAGGGATGATGTAATGAATGAATGAAAGTAAGAAGAGCAATGGGTAAGGAAATCAGTAGGACCTATGCCAACATTCAAACCTTAGAAAGAAAAGGAGATGTATCAGAGAGAAAGAAAAGAGATACTAGGATCAGATTGGTTAGCATCAACATCATGTGCGCCTCATGTCAATGAGAGATAAAACTATGTTGAATGAATTATACAAAATTATTTATCATTGCGTGCAAGGAAGGGAAACTCCTATTGAAGATAGGGTAGTGAATTGGGTACTTCACAGAAAGAGTACCAACGGAGAATTCATATTAAGTGCGTAGATTGGGGAATATGACGTGGATAATCTTATCTTGGACTTGGGATCTGATGTGAATGTCTTCCCAAAGAATACTTGGAGATTATGGGGAAACCTAAGTTAATCTAGTCTCATGTTCAGTTAAGGTTGGAAAACTAGCACAATATAGTACGAATTGGCTGATTGACATGAGTACCTATGAATGTATATGGAGTGCGTAGTGTAACAGACTTTGAATTCATTGAGATCATGGATGATAGTCAACCATATCCAACACTAATGGGTCTTGAATGGGAATTTGATAATTATGATATTATTAATTTTAATAGGAGGGAAATGATATTTGAGGTAGGAGACTTGAAGGTTATTGCACCATTGGATCCAATAGAAGGAAAGAGGTACATAGAGCCAATGAGAGGAATTTTTTCTTATAACTTGTATAATATGACTGTACAGATGGATGATTATGTTAACCCTACTAAGGATGGTACGCCAAGTTGGAGAAGTATTAGTTCATGTGCATCATATTCAAAGGAAGGTATGGAACATTGGCAACATTGGATGCATGAAGTATCAACTAGACGTTGTGCATGCATGACTCGACCATTGCATTGGATTGGAACAAAGTTATTTTATCCACCCAGGTATTATGGATTGACTGAAATAATATTGTTTGTAAAGGAATTTTATTTGCAGGTACCTGAAAAACAAATTTTGTTGGTGCTAGATGTTGTCCTAAAAGCTACTCCAACCAGATGGTGGGATGCACATAAAGAGGGGATGGAATATTGGTCACAGTGTCAGAGACTAATGCACGTGAAATTTGGTACTGAGTTAGAGAATATTGCGTAGAAGTATGAAGGGGTAAGTAACCCAACAGATCATGTGGAGCAGTGCAAAAAAAAATTTAGTTTGACATCGAATAAGGAATGGATACACAAGTTTACACATACCCTGGATATAATTTCGAAGAACTGGTACTTGGAACTGGAAATTTGTAGAGAAACAACAAACTGCAACTAGTTGACTAAAAGGTTCATGGTAACATTTAATTTTGAACATGAATATGCACTAGTATATGTAGCGTTACAGGTCATTCGAACCAAGATCCTCTCAGAAGAAGGGTCAATGGAGGTGGCCGTGGTACCAATGTGTAGTGCACACAAAGCTTCAATGACTATCCATGAATTACTTGAGTGTTACAATGTCGTGAAATAAGAAAACGATGAGAAATATCCAAGAAATGTGCAAGTACCTAAAATTTAGGGAGATCGTGTAGTAGAAGGGTCAGAGCTTGAATCTGTTGCATATACACAACCAATAAAGACATGAAAAGTAAACCTTGGGATGACATAGAACCTAATGTTTTCGTAGATAGGAGTTTATTGGAGTGATGAAACTGTGGAGAACGTTGCATATTTATTTTGTGAGTATCAATATATATTCCCACCTACATTCTCAGAAATGAAGGGGATAGCTAGGGAATTAGGCGAGATGAATATCCCTTTGAAACTAGGAGCGAAACTAGTGCGACAGAGACCCTACATGTTAAATTCAAAGTATAAAGATAATTTGAAAGTAGAAGTAGATAGGATTTTGGATGCAGGATCATCGCACTAGTGGTGGAATCAGAGTGGATAAGTCCAATGGTGGTATAGGATAAGAAAACTGGAGGAATTAGGATTTGTGTAGACTTGAGGAAGCTTAATGATGCATGTTTATATGCTCCATTTCCAACACCATTCACAGATGAGGTAATGGAGAATGTAGAAGGGAAGGTGGCCTATTCTTTTATAGATGGATTCTCAAGGTACCATCAGATAAAAATTGCATAGGAATACAAGTATAAGACTAATTTTGCGACAGAGTGGAGAAGTTATCAATACATAGTGGTGCCCTTTGGAATGAAGAATGCACCCGTATTTGTTTCAAGAGTTTTGGTTGCAACTTTTAAGGAATTTATTCATAATTTATTTGAAGTATAATTAGATGATTGGATTGTGTTTAGTTTACTAAAATATCACATAGAAGTACTCAAGTTAATGTTGGATAGGTGTAGACAATGTCAAATTTCACTGAATTTGAAGAAATATATTTTTTGTGCATCTTTTGGAATTTTATTGGGCCATGTGATATGCAAGCATGGATTATTATTGGATCCTTCAAAGATTACAGTGGACCTAGATTTAAAACCACCTACATCATTCAGAAAGTTGAGGGAAACTTTGGATCACACATGGTATTACAGGAAATTCATCAAATATTTTGTGCAAATTACAACACCTATGGAGAAGTTGTTGAAGAAGGAAGATAAGTTCCAGTGGAATGAGGACTATCATAAGGGTTTGGATACGCTTAAGAAGAAACTAGTGACTGCATCGATTTTGATCTTCCCAGAGTAGAAGAAGGAGTTCCATGTTCATGTAGATGCATCATCGATAGCTTTGGGTGTAGTACTATCTCAACCAAGCGAAGGAGACATAGATCACCCAATTTATTTAGCAAGTAGGAAGTTGTTCATAGAAGAGAAGAAATATAATACCATATAATTAGAAGTATTAGAAATGGTATATGAACTACATAAGTTTAGAAATTATTTATTGGGCTCTCACTTTAGGATGTATATAGACCATTCTACACTAAAATACTTAATGAACAAGCCAGTGTTTGGGGGGAGAATATGCATGTGGTTACTGTTATTTCAAGAATATGACTTTGAAGTTGTTTTGAATCCAGGAAAGTTGAATGCAGGACCTGATCGTTTATCACACATACTATTAGGAGAAGATGCAACAAATCTAGTTGACAACTTTTAGGATGAACAATTATTTGCAATTATAATGGTGGATGACTACTTCACAAACATTGTATAGTTTTTAAGTAAAGGAATGGCTCAACCATAAATGACAGTTGCATAGAAGAAACAATTATTGGTTAAAGAAAAAAAATATCAGTTGATTGCAGGGAACTTATACAAGTTAGGTGTAGATGGAATATTGAGACAATATGTGTTGGAACATGAAAGGCCTATGATACTCACATAAGCACACGAAGGGATTGCAGGAGGACACTATGTAGGTAAATACACTACGCAAAATATTTTGTGCATAGGGCTCTGGTGGCCTACACTTCATAAATATGATAACGAATACTATCATGAATGCGATGTTTGTTAAAGGGTGGGAAAGCCATCTAGGAGGGATGAGATTCCTTTACATCCACAGGTTACGTTGCAAGTATCTGATAAATGGGCGATAGAATTTGTTGGACCAATCAACCCATCAACAAGAATATTAGGAGACATGTACATAATCACCAGGACAAAGTATTTTACGAGATGGGAAAAAGAAACACACGTCATAGACTGCACTGCGAATACTGCTACGCAGTTTCTATTTGAGAATGTAGTCACACGATTTGGATGTCTACACATATTACTCAATGATCAAGGAAGACATTTCCTAAATAAGACAATTGCAACATTGACTAAGGAATTTCAAATTCATCATCAAAGGAGTACTCCATATCATCCTCAGGCCAATGGGAAAGTAGAAGGTTTTAATAAAATTTTGGAGAATTCTTTGAAAAAGATCTGCAACATAGAGAGAGATGATTGGGACTTAAGGGTTCCTGCAATATTAAGGGGATACAAGACTACAAGCAAGAAGATAACAGGGAATACACCTTTTAGGTTGGTCTATTCCCAAGAAGCAGATATGCCGATGGAATTTATCCTACCTAGCCTATGCATTGTAGTGATTATGGATATTTCAGACTTCAGTGTAGTAGAAGAGATATTGTCATAGTTAGTACAACTTGAGGAATATCGATTTGTCATAGGATTACACCAGAAAGTGCATAAGGAAATGGAAAAGGCATGGCATGATAGACATATTAAATAGAAATTTTTTCAAGGGGAGGACTTAGTATTACTCTAACAGTAAGTTCATGCAACATCTAGGAAAGTTTGAAATGCATTGGTTGGGACCCTATGTAATTCAATGTGTGACAGAGGAAGGTACTACACAGTTGGAAACATTGAGTGGAGAAAATCTAGGAGGAATGGTGAATGGGATTCGACTAAAACTCTATAGAGAGATTTGATCATTTTCACATTAATATGAACTGCGCAAGAACACATGTATCATAGTAGTTGTACTATATTAGGGAGATAAAAGACAAAAAAAAAAAAAATGTAGAAAAAGGAAGAAAACAAATAAAAAGTCGAAAAACAAGAAGAAATACAAAGATAAATAGGAACAATCATCACACATAAAAAGGGAGTATCGCACAGATCACAGAAACAATGCAAAGTTAGTTAAGTGCACACAAAAGTCAAGCACAAAACAAGAATCGTTAAGGGAATTGAAGCACTAAAATGACAATTAAAAATCCATAAATGACAAAACGTACTAGAAAGGCATAAACATAAATAGAAGGCGTCGTTGAGGATCGGGACAAACTGACAGATCAAAGGAAAAATCAAGCGAAGGATTTGGCTTTAATTACATAGTAAAGAAGTACTAATGATATATTATGACTAGATTCAACACTTTCGTTGGGAACGAAAACAATTATACAACTAGTGAAGGGTGATAAACGCGCAAAAGGGATCGACAAGGAAGGTTATTTGTAATTTCTCAGAGTTGTGAGAATATAGAACATACATAGACAAACTAGAGCCGACACATAACCAACACAGAGAAAGAAAAGAAACTTATTACACATAACAATGGCCCCACAAAAAGTTGAAGCACCAATAACAACAACACACATGCAACCAAAAATACCACTGGTTGCACCAGTGTTCGAGGAAACACCCGGAGCTTTGGTTTCACAATAAATTTTTCACAGGGACTATATACCACCACAAAAAGCTACTGCACCTTAAGTTAAAGTATTTGCAGATGGAAAATAGCCACTCGCTACACTGAAAATCCCACCTGGTGTAATCATTGAAGGGGACATGCTAGGAAATATTATTGACTTGAGGTTTGCAGATCACGATATCATGGATGAAAAGAAGTTTCCCAAACTGGAAAGGGAAAATTAATTTTGTACCAAAAGTGCACCAGAAATAGGAGAAATACTACTTGAACCGTAGACATGGGCAATACGACTTGTGAAATCAGGGATATTGAACCTACTACAGATCCCCCACTTTGGACGAAGTCTCGAAATAAACATTCGTGTCAATTTATTACTCAGTTTCTTCCATGGAGGAATGTTTTCGATTGACCTGTTGATATCTATTGATACCTAACTAATTGCGTGGATCATAGGTTTACAAAAAGTAAGAGAGAACATGACTACACTGTTCACAAACAAAACATGGGAGAAAGCACTAGCAGAATCTATGAAAAATAAGTTTCACACTTTTAGAGTAAAGATGGGGTTAGATGCCACAAGCATAAGGGATGATGTTGTGTTCTTTGCGACATAGGTTTTGGCCTACAAATTATTGATGAAATTTTGAAGGGACCAAGCACTCGCCGCAATAATCGAAGACGTGGAAAAATGCACAGAGGGGGTCCAAATGAATTGGGACACATCTTTGGTAAGCCACTTTTTGATAGAATGCATAGAATCCCAAGATAAAGGAACAAAGTTTCATTTTTTATGGATTCTTATCTTGATTGCACTCATTGGATGGAAATATCCTGATGATTACCAACAGGGGAGAACAACCAGTAGAGGTAATGCAGCTGCACGGCATGCCAACTTATGGCATACTAAAAACAAAAGGAGACAAGTAGACAACAATATTACATTTTATATCTACTTTGATATAGTAAGGAACATCATAGAACATACACCACGCATCACTTCCCAGACAGCAGAAACATACTGTGATATTGCACACTTCAAAGAAGGGATGCATCATCTGTACATTCAAGAAAAAAGGGACCCTACACGCCAGTGTCTTCCAACAAGATACAAATTAAAAATAGATGATGTATTCCTAATCACTAATGATTTGGAGAATGAGTGGAAAATCCCAGTAGAATAAACATACCACCCGAAACAGGAAGAATAATAGGATAGGGATGAAGAATAATTAGACAAAGGAAAAGGAAAAGGGAAAAACAACGGAACAGGGGATACATTAGGACCATCAGCAAGAGAAGAAATTCCACAATCCCAGGAGAAGGATTAAAATGAAAAGACAAGGGGAAGGGTGCAATAGTCATTATGCGCAAAAATATGAAGGCGCACAAGGAACCGCCTAGCTATGCAAATGCTCTACAGGAAAATAATGAAGTTAAATAAAAAGTGGAAGGAGAGATGAAGGAGAAGAATGAGGTTGAGGAAATGGTCGAGAACGATTTAAAAGAGAAGGATGAAGATGATAAAATGGTTTGGAAGACACAAGTGGCCATCCAAAACTTGTATAAGGAAATTCCATAAGTACCATTAGTAGTAGAGGCCACCATGGAAGAAAAGGTCTCCAGAATTGACGAAGTCATCAAAGGCTTCCACAGAAGGATTGAAGAATTGAAATCATGCAAAGAGCCATGAAAACCACCATAATAAAGGGAAGGAAGAGAGAGAACAGTGATGAAAGAAGTAGAAAATCTAAATAAGATGGAGAGGGGATGCACAAATCTTTGTGAGGAATGTGCGAAAATATGGAAAAACCTGGTGGAGGATACCAAAATGAAGGTCATGGAAGCCAGATTGAGGGATGTGCTGGAAAGTGCTTAGAAGGCTTCATAAAGCATAAACACTCTCCTAATGGATGAACAAATGATGATCGTTTTTGGCACAAAGGAAGACATACAAGGAAATCGAAAAAATCCAGAACCAACAGAAGATCCTCCAACAACGATTAGGACCACTGCAAGACCAAGCAATAATGTTTATAGGAGAACTATAAATTACATAGGGAAAAGTGAAGCAAGAAACACATGACATAGAAGAGAAGCTCAAGACCCTGATTGTGTAGGGTGTAGAGGAAATTTTGGGAACAAAGGAAGAAATAATAAAGAAATTTGCGACAATAAAGGACGCCTCCCAAAAGTTCATAAAGTTATGGATGAACGTGCAACATACTTGAGTGGCTCAGGACGATTCACAGGTGAGTGTTGGAGGCCTGTTGGATAGGTATTTTGGATTCAATTTTCATAAAAATCCTAAGTATGGAGGATATGTGCAGAAACAGAAGAAAGAAGAGAATAAATAAGAGAATAAAAAAAGAGAAGAAAGCAGGTGAAAAGGAAGGAGAGTAGTTTTACATGCTAAAAGAAGAAAGGCGTGCAAAAGCAGGAAGAACAACAGTCAGGAGTGCAAAAAAAACATGCAAGCATAAAATAAGGAAAATAAATCCCCAACAAAAAGTTAAAACGAGTTTTCATGAGTTATAATGGGTTGTAATTGGGTTTTTGGGATAAGAAAAATAGGGTTTTGAGCCCTAGAATCAATGTATAAATATGTAGTGGGTCGAGTAGAATAGGGGTTAACTTGTGAGGGATGATATGTTCTATTCTATGTTGTTCTATTCATGAGGAGATTGAGAGAATAAACTGAGTATGAGGGAGAGATTCTATTTCTGAGTGGAGAAAGAGATTTGCAGAGAGAGTCTTTCACTGCAGAGTGACCATGCAAGATGAAAAGAGATATATCTTGATATATATATTGTAAACACAGTGTGTAGCCTGAGACAATTAAAAAAATAATAATAAAGAAGACAACCATTATGGATGTAGCCCAAAGTTTTGTGAACCACGTTAACTACTCTGTTTACTTGTATTTTATGTGATTGATCATGAATATTCTCTTTATGCATGTTAGACTAGATTTTTCTACTATATGATCATAGTGCAGTAGTTATGAATGTTACAATAAATGGGGCATGTTGCAATATGAAATACAATGGTAATATATATTGAATTCAATAAGTAACCAAGTAATAATAAATTTAGGACACTGCACATAGATCAGATAAGTAAGAATGAATAAGATGATCTCCTTACATTCCCTTAGTACTGCAAAAAACTTAGTTCCTATAGCCCCAATAGATGCCTCAGGTGAGACTTCACTTGTCTGCAGGTGATGCTGAAAGGGATGGTGTATGAAGGGTTTTGTTGGTTAAGATAAATTGAACCTAGGGTATTACAACCGCGCACCAACACATGTATGAGAAAGAAACATTCATCAATATCCTTTTCCACAACAGAAGTAGAATATATTGCAGCAACAACATGTTGTACTCAAGTTCTCTGGATGAAGTAGACCTTACAGGATATACAGGTGGAATATGCTGAGCCTATTCTGATACTTTGTGATAATACAAGTGCGATAAGTATCTCCAAGGATCCAATAATGCATTCCAAGACAAATAACATTCTTATCAAGATTCACTTTCTACGGGAACAAGTTACATAGAAGAACATCAAGCTAGAGTACATTGGGACAAAAGAGCATATTGCATATATCTTCGCCAAACCTCTTTCGAGGGAGATATTTTAGTATCTTCGACCAAAAATTGGAACAGTTTCTTCCCCACAATGATCCACACAACATCGGGCATAGTAATACAAGGGGAGTGAAGCAAAAGACATGAATAATCCAAGTAAATAATCTTTTGAATGCTTTTCATATACATCAAATATTTACACAAGGAAGCACCATGAAGAGAAAGTAGAGTCTTGTAGGCAGGGGGAGCAACCCCAAGGAGAATTACCATTTTCCATTGATGTCCAAGGGGGAGAGAGAAAACAAAGGCATGGAAATGGATAACAAATGCACGAAGACAATGGGAGCATTGGTCATAGGGGGAGCATGAGAAGGAGCATGAGTGTTCCCATGCCATCATTATTTCCATCAATGCCAAAGGGGGAGATTGTTGGACAGTTGGTTTTCATTGATGTCAACAAGTAGTGGTTGTTATTTATGTCAAAATATGTGATAGGTGTATTTGGATAAGTCTATAAAGTGGTACCCTTATGGCGTATCTCTAAGCATGGCCCTCACGGGAAGACACTTTGAAGAAGTATACATAAATCCTTGAAGGTGTGGTCATGAGACCCATAGTTGATCAAGGAAAAAGGTCATGCATGAAATTTTAAATGCAGGTTATTTAATAATGAATGGATATTCATCATCATACTATTTCTGGTGATAGGTGGTACACCACATGGTTCCTCACGGTTGAGGAGTTATGAGGTCATGAAGTTGGAATCCCCAAAGATGGGTTACAAAGCCCCTAGTTGGTTACATGACAATTAATGAAAGGGTTAAGTTGTTGTAACAAGAAACCCCTAAAGTAAGGAAAGAGGTTACTCATAAAAAGTATAAATACACCTCAAGGAGTATATCATAAGCATATTCACATATATCTCTATTGATTATCTATCTTGTGAAGAAATTTTGGGCTATTGGAGAATCCAAGGTTGAGTATGAGGTAGAAAGTCTGAGGGTGTGAAGGAAAGTCGAAGGTGAAAGTCTCAAAGTTGTAGGAAATTTGAGTAACCCTAGTTTCTAAGGTATATGTGGGTTACAAGTTAGAAGGGAGCGAATGTACGCGGGCTACAGAGGAGAAACTCATAGATATGCATGGGAAATAGTGGAGGAATTCGTAGATCTGTGAAAATCTTGCGAAAGGGTGTGAAGTGATGCTTGTAATAGGTTATTAATACCTAGGTTGGTTTGCTCATATGTCATCTGATACAACAAAGTGTCTACATGATCATAGGTATGGTTTTATGTGTATTTATCATGGATGATATGGCACATGCTTGAGGCATGTCTTGGAGGCCCTTTTGGTTTATGGTTGCATATGGTTGAGGTCCATGTTTTGGTATTATTGATACATACTTGAGACATATCCTTGGTATATTGTATATGGTTGTTATGGTTCATTTTTAGAGGCACATCTTTATGATATTGACATATATTTTAGGTTTATCTTATGGTATATGGTATGATGCATGGTTGAGGTACATTGTGGTACATGGTTTGGATACTTGATGTGGATATGATCTATATGAGTAGATCTAGTTGATATATCAGTGACAAGGATAGTGAGAGGTTACAAGTTGACGATCAGTTATAGGTTGATGTGACAGTGACAGGTTACAGGTTGATGATCAGTTACAGGTTGATGTGATAGTGACAAGTTGATTATCAGAGGGAGTGATATTATTGGTGGTTGTGACAGTTTCTTCTACATTAATATTTTAGGGTGGAAGGAAAGAGAAAGGAAAGGGGTTTTTATCTTCCTTCCGGTTGGTGCCAGAGAACTCAAGGAGTTGGAGCTTCCTTCAGGTTGGATTCTATGAATTAGGGGGTTGTAGCCTCCTTCTAGTTGGAGCTATAGAATTCAGGGAGTTGTATCTTCATTCAGGTTGGAGCCTGTAAATAGAGGGTCATAGCCTCCTTCAAGTTGTAGCTAGAGAATTGGGAAGTTGGTGCTTCCAATGGATGTATTCTTTTGATATATAAGAAAAAAAATTCCATGGTTTTCTTCCATTTGGGTTTCCACGTAAATTCTGGTGTAATGTGTTTATGTGGATGTCTATTATTCTTTGTTTATTTATACTTCTCATGATATATTGATCATATACTTATGATGATGTTAATGATTACATATTGTGGTTAAACATTATAATAAAGTTCTCATATTGATTCACTCCCCCCTCTTAGTATTGCAACATCAAGTTGTATAATAACATTGTTGTCCCTAATGGGGTAAATATTTCAGACTCCTGTATTGGACCAAATAGAGGGGTGGTGGAAGCATATTTCAAGCTTCCATATAATGTATCTATGACATCATCATCACCCCCTAGTTCATTTTGGTGGAATGCATCTAATAACGTTCCCTCCATGGCTTGGGTATCTCGCAAGAAATCATCTGTACCAACCTCTATATCATTTCCTTCATCCCCAACATGTGAAGAACTAGTGTTATTGTTGAGGTTTTGAATTGATGACTCGGGATGTAGTGGGAATTGAATAGATGGTTGTTTCAACCATTCTCGGTACACTTCCTTTCCGATCTCTTTTAATTTAGCAAAAATCTCACGAATTGACATCGTATTTGGGTGCAACGCCAGATGGTGGATAGGTCACTCATCATCAAAACCATGATTGTAAAAATATTTAACATTACATCGATAAAATTAGTAACACAATGATTTTAATATGTTCAAAAATTATACAAAAAACTTAATAGAAGCATGGAGATTTTTTTCCCAATAATAAACATGAAACCAAATCCTTTATAAAAAAAACATCAAATTAAGAAATTCATTTACATTAGTTCCATTGGAAATACAAAAATACAATTACTCAATAATATTTTGCTTATGCCCTATGGGGTTGTCTGCATAAAAGAGATCAAATTTACAGTGTAAAATTGTTTGCCCAAGTTGGTTACTAGAATATGCCATGTTAGGATTGGTACGGGTAAACAAGATATCCATTTTCATCAAACATCTACTTGTAGTATCTTTCTCTTGATAAGATCTTGCAAAATTTTGGGACCATGGGAATATCTTGAGAATCTAAAATCAATTCAGAATCTTGATCCTGTGAAATTGAATGAACAATTATTAAACTACAGATGCACACATAGCATAAATTCAACCAGATAAATAAATTATCAATAAAATCTAGATGTACTGCAGTCAGCATGAGAGAACTTGAAGGAGTTCCAAAGATATGGAATGAGGCACTATAATTTGAAGAATTGGTCATTTTATATTATAATTTATTTTTTTCCTTCATTTGAGAAAAAACCGTCATCTTGGGTAGCATAGAACAATATAATTTCAAAAATAATTTCGAATAACTTTTATAAATTGACAAAGCACTTAAGAAATCATTTTTTTTTTCTACAATATCATTGTTTTTCTTTTCTTCCCAAATATACATGCAATTTCAATCTGGATTTAAAAAATATGAAATAGTTACACGATCCCTGAAAATAT